>PVKU01011507.1:21968-42941 GCA_004027475.1 Anoura caudifer | reverse complement strand
GCATTCTTTCTGGGGCTTCCTCCTTTCCTTTCATTTGGGGATTATTTATTTGTCTTCCCATTGTTTTTGAGGTTCTTCTTATTAGCCTTAACTTCTTAAATTGATCTGTTCTGGCTCCCTGGGTTTATGGTGTGAACTGTGGTAGAATACCTGTGAGATTCAGTGGAGCTGTCTGCTTCAGGTATCCTGGTGTTCACAGATTCCGATGTCTTATCTGTTGAAATGCCCCCTCCTTGGGATTGTCTCTGGTTTTTTCACAGTTCCAGGGCTGGTTTTTTGTTGTTGTTTTGTTCTGTTTTGTTTTTGTCTTAACTTGTGGGTATTTAAAAAGAGAAAAGAGGAAATAATGGAAAGAGAAGAAAGAAGAGAAGAAAGAAAAAGAAAAAAAGAGGAAAGAAGAGAAAAAAGAAAAAAAGAAGCAAGAAGAGATAAAATTGGAAAGAAAGGAAGAAGGAAGAAGGCAAGAAAGAAGATACGCAAAGCAAGGGACATTGAGGGGTAAAAAATAAAAAAATGAAAATAAAAAAATAAAAATAAAAAATAAAAATAATAAAAAATAATAGAAAAAATTAGAAAAAAAATAAAATTTAAAAAGAGAAAGAAGAAAAAAGGAGAAAAAAGCAACAAGAAAAAAGAAAAAATAAAATTAAAAAAAAAAACAACAACTCTTGCTGTTTTCAATCTTGCTGAGCTGGTGTTTCTGGTCTTGTTGGCTGCAATCGTTTAGGGGTGACAGTATCGCTTTTGTCCCTGTTCAGCGTTCATCTATCTTTGCGCTACTGTCCTCAGGGCTAGCCCTGGGCCTCTGTGCCCAGGGCCTCAGGTATAAGTTCTGAGGATGTGTGTGCCTATCCCAGTTGCACGCAGGTGCCTATGATCTCGCAGCCACCTGTGGTCACATATAGGAGCCAATCCTTGCACAATCATCCCCGATGGATGGCGGGCTCAGGAGCATGGCTGCCTCTCCGGCACTGGGCACCAGAGGCTGGCAAGTTCAGGCAAGCAGTGGATCAGCCGCCCCGCGGGCACGTGCCTGTTCCAGTGGCGCTGGGCACTGGAGGTCCCGCTAGCCCAGGTGCGTGGCTGTCTCAATGTCACCAGGAGCAAATGACCTGTAGGCACCGGCCTCCCGCACAGCCACGCCTGCAGCTGCCCCTTGGGTGCTGGGAGCCAAAGGCCCCGGGAGCTCAGGTGTGTGGCTGACCCAGTGGCGCTGGCCACCAACAATCAGGCAAGCTCTGGTAAGCGATCCTTCCCCAGGATATGCATGGGTGTTCACACCCCCAGCTTGTCTGCCACTGAGACTCCAACTCCTCTCTGTAAGATTTCAAGCAACTGGATTTATCCCAGTGCTGCTAAAATTTTGTTTGGCTGGGGAGGGAGCGGTTGACCCAGCTCCCTCCCTAATCTTACGGTGAGCCTGGCGAGAGCCCGCCCTGGCCTCAGTCCCGGCCCTGGTGTCCGTGTTGTCCCTTGGGCTCTTATTGTTCTGAAGTACTCTCCTTACCGTCTGGTCCTCCAGTGTCCACTACAATTCCTTGATCTCCTGACTTCAAATATGCTGTGTTTCTGATGGCTGTTTGCTCCGTTCCGATGCAAATCAGCCAAAATATTCTCCTGTGTGTAGGGGGGAGCGAAATATGCTCCTTCCTACTGCGCCGCCATCTTAGATCTGTCTACATGTATAATTTCTTAAAAAAGAAAGTGTTTGACCTCTCTATTTCTACTTCCCATAAATGTTAAGAGCTTGTTGGAGATTCTGTTAAGGGAGCACACTTACATAGTTTCCATCAAGAAGAAAAGATAACCATCTTCTGAAAAGATGTACTTGCTACATAGAAGGAAGAAGGGGCCACCACCTGGTAAGCCAGGTTAACCAAATAAACCCCGGTGATTTATGGTAAGATGTCATAGGGGGATTACTTTTTAAAGGAACAGATAATCACTTTGATACTTAAGACATTTTGGAGCATAGAAAAATGTAGAAATCTTTCAAAATAATTTTTTTAGGGTTTGTTAACCTCAATAGTGACATCTAACAAACACAGCACGGTGTTTGGAGCAACCGGAACTTTCATACATTATTAGTGGGAGTGTAAAATGATGCCACTTTGAAAAATTAGCATTTTTACATTGTTATATACCTACTCTGTGACTCAGTAAATCTATCCTTAGATATATACACTAGGAAAAGGAAAAGCTGTTTACAAAATGATTTGTTTGAGAATGTTCAAAACTTTATTCATAATAGCCAGTCATACATACTGTATGATTCCATTTATATGAAGTTCAAGAAAAGACAAGACTAATCTATGTTGATAGAAATCAGAACAGAGTTGCCATTGGGGAGGGAAATTGATGGGAAAGGAGCAAAGGGAGCTTTCTGGAGTGATGGAAATAAGTAGTTCCATTTATGTGCCGGTCACACATGTGTACACACGTATACACACATATGTGCGTGCACATACACGCACACCTATATGCATATATACATGCATCCTCATATATACATGTGTATGTACACATATAAGCACACATACCCATGTACTTGTACATATACATGTGTACACATATACTTATATGCATGTGTGAGTATACACATGTATACATATATACATGTGTGAGTATACACATGTATACATATACTTATATGCATGTGTGAGTATACATGTGTATACATATAAATACACATATATGAGTACACATATACACATGCATACATGTGTATATGTGTCAAAACTCTTGGACTTATGATTTGAACATCTTATTATGTGTAAATTATGTTTAGAAAAATTACTTAAATATTAAAAATAACTTGACTATAGAGATTTACACAGAAAAATATCCCAATAATACTTTTTATAAATTAAATATTGCAAGGAGAAGAGCAATAAAATATTTCCAAGCAGTATACAATTTTCATGAATGTGAAGATGATCCAATATTTTAAAATATATTAAGTCAAAAACTATATTAATATATTAAAGGCAGCAATAAAAATTGGTATATGAAATTCAATAGCATTCTTCCTTGAAGAAATAAAAGTTAAATAAAAATAGGAAACTCTTAAATGTGACAATGCTTCAGAAAAACCAACAGCTTTTGAATTTGGGGATGATGGCGGCATTGATAGGTAGTACTTGAATCTCTACAAATCCTCACGTTAAAAACCAAACTTTCTGTGTGAAAAAAGCAGAGGGATTGCATGGGCCTCTGAGGGACCTGAGAAAACCAGAAAGTGCATAGTCAGCAGGTATATATTGGAAAGCACAGTAGGCCAGAGAGAACAGCCACTGAAACGGGGGAAACTGGGAGGGGTTTTGTCCAGTCCAATAGCAGGTGAGGGAAAGAAACCTTAGCAAAATCAGAAGGGCCTGGCATAGTCTAAACCCTGAGAATTCTCAAGACTGAGCTACCACAGATCCTTTCCAGGCCTGGAGATAAACTGCTGGGTGTGAAATAAAAAGTGGCCAAATAGGGACAAGAGAAAGAAAAGAAATAGAAGGTCCAGGTAAAGATGGAGAGGGAAACAGCCAAAATTTCAGGAAAGCAAACCACATATTTTGGAAAACTTAACTGATAAGGAAATTGGGAAAGTTAACATTTGCCACATTTCCTCCCATATTAAGGAAAGTTAACCTCACCTAAAAATGAACAATCAAAAATACTGAGACTAAGTGTACAATGATATGTTGTGAATAAAAGAGATTAATTGCAAGAATAACATTTTCACAGACAATAAAAGCATGCAAGAAAAAATGGCCATAAACCAAATCAAAACTTTAAACTTCTATTTCAATAAAACTATAATACATTAAGAAAAATGATAAAAGATATAAAAGAACAACATATATAAGAATTAGAAAAATTCAGAAATAATATAACATAATTCAGGAATTATGTATAAAAGAAAGAAGCGAAACCCTTTGTGACTGTAAACCTTAATTCATAGACGTCATTGATACATCTAACGGCGTAAAATATTAAACTTTTTCTTGGTGAAAGACACCATAATCAATGGAAAAAGGATGTTGCTACCCTCACCTCCCCTTATATCTTTGTCATCTTTGTCTTTGGTTTTTCTTCTTTACTCTTGTTCCTTTTAAAATAGATATCATTCTGTGTTCTATTTTCAGTCTTCTTTTTCATGTTATCCTCTCTCACTTGAGTGATTCATCTGCTTTACAGCTCCATGTATAGAAATACCACAGATTCTTAATATAAAATCCATAGACTCTAGAGATCCGGGGCATCCCTGAAGATTTTACTTGTATCATGTTTTTGTATAGCAAGTTCTCTGGAGCAAGATGGCTTAGGTTTGAATCTCTGCTCTAGGAGAGCAAGGCCTTGCATTCTTTCATTTGTAAAATGGAGATTCTTTCCCCAGACATTTAGGAGGACTGAACGAGTTAAGATACATAAAACATTTAGAATAAAACCTGGAACATGGTAAGCCCCATAAAAGTGTTAGCTGTGCCCTGGCTGGTGTAGCTCAGTGGATTGAGTGCAGGCCTGTGAACCAAAGGATTGCGGGTCAATTCCTAGTCAGGGCACATGCCTGGGTTGCAGGCCAGTTCCCGGCAAGGGACACACAGAGAGGTAACCATACATTGATATTTCTCTCCCTCTCTCCCTCTCTCCTTCCCTTCCTCTCTAAAGATAAATAAATAAAATGTTAAAAAAATTTTTAAAAAGTGTTAGCTGCTTTCATTTAATTGACTTTTTTTCATTTAAAAGTAAAGTATCTTTATTTTTAACTCCACCATTGTGACTGTCTTTGCCACTACCCTAATTCAGATACTAATAACCTGGAATACCACCATAGCTTTCTATCTGCTATTCCTGATTCTAATCTTCCATGCAGATAATATTAATGAGGTTCAAGGGAGCTATGTAGAACCAATTAAATTCTTCAACATCCAATGAATATAACATGGAAAGAGGAGATTTGAGGGGCAGGAAACATAAAGGACACATGTGAAAGGTGACAGGCTGAGAAAGTAAGAAAAACAAATCAAGAGAAGAAAAACTGAATAGACATGGAAGAATTGAAGTGAGAGAAAAAAAGCGGCATGGTAGAGTGGAAACTGTGTTGATTTTGGCAATAAAATCTGCATTCTAAACCCAGATCTGACCCTTTAAAGCGCTATATAACCTCCTGCACCTTGGTTAATCAGGAGAGTATAACATCTAATATGTGCAAGAGCCTAAAGTTCATCTATTAGTGTGTCTTTATTCTTAGGATGAGAAGCTGAGCTAGTATGATGATTTGGTTGCTAGATGGGACTGATGGGTAGCTGGTGGGAAGACCCAGAGGAGATGCACGACATATTATCTAGCGGAGGCTTTTTCCAAGGAATGGCTTCTCATCTACATCAATCTTTTGATTTGGATGAATGAGATTACTCCATCTTACATAAATAAAGCTATCGCTCATAGATTTGGCCTTTTTATTAATCTCTAACATCAATATAAGTATGAACAAACTACTTGCCAAATAAACCCACTTTAAGAGAAATCTTGTTGTTCTTCCAACAATATACTTTCTTCCTATCAGATTGCCTTTTCTAAACCCCTCTTACAGAGAAATTTCTGTATAGAAATTCAAGAGCAGTCACTGCAATTCCATGAACTTCTGTCAAAGTCAGCATAGCACAGTGATTAAAAGCCAAAACTTAATATAATCCTGGCACAAGGTTGTTGCTCAGATAATAGTAGGTGTTGTTTTTATAGCAATGTTAGTGTACTTTTTGTAACAAGATAAGACAAATAAATGAATTCTTGCAAATATCAGTTTGTTGAAATCTTGTTTTTTAGTCTTAATTAATGATGTAAAATCGCCAAATCCATAATGAATAACACTACTGTTTCTTTGAATTTTTTCTGTGCTAAAGGAATCTGGCAGCTACTGTTGGCTAGATTTTAGGTCTAATTTCAGAAAACGAAAAAAGCAAATTGAATTCAGCAAATAATACTGGCCTTCAAACTCTTACAAAATGTGTGTCATAATATCAAAGAGTAAAATTACAATTCAGTACTGTGTGTTCCCTAAATTCCATGATTTACATAATTTAAGGAAGGTACATTCTTTTTTCTTATGTTGCTAATAATGGTTTTTATAATTATTGGGGCAAGAGTTTTGGGGGGATGAGGAGGGGTGGATTACAGTCCAAAAAGAAAATTAGGGATAATTGTGCTAATTTTTTCCCTCCACTTCATTTTCTAACTTACTGCCTGTCTGCCAGAAACTCGGTATTGTTCATAGCTATGGGAGGGCGCTGTGAGTCGTATCATTTAGTCTTAAGTAGCAACTGGCATGGTGATAGGCAGTGCGCTTGGGTTTAGGGTAGATCATCATTTTCGACTGACAGTTTAGGGACCTCACAGGTTTACAAAGATGTTTAAGTTAGTAATTGTTTTAATATCTTTGGCTTTCAATTGAATTAATAAATAATTAATGTTTCTTAAGAAACAAAGGAATTTCAAAGCATTTTAAAAGAAGTAAAGTAAAAATTAGGCAAGCACTTAAGCTGAACACCCCATTGTGATGTGGAGGTTAGGGCCTTTATTCCGTTTTGAATTGTTTTCATTCTTAGTTATATAACTTCATCTTTTCATAATATATCTTTAGTTAAAAGGGGAAAAACAAAATGCAGTAACTAAAATAAAACAAATTAATGAAGAGCATGTAAGTTACATTACATGTAAATATCAAAATGATTGTCACCAGATTAATAAATTATATTCATCTGATCAAAATTCCTGCATATTATATTGAAGGCCTAGCCATTCCCAAATAATGTGAAACAAAAGAAAAACTATATTGACAATTATTTCTGATTTCCCCTTATTTATTGGTAATAGAACACTATTCATAACCAAAATGTATGTATTTGTAAAGTAGTATTCACAAATAACACCTTCAGATGTTCTCTTTTTGTAAGCACTTAGAGGAAAAAAAAACCCAACCATTTAAAAAAATAATCCACTTGATTTTTGAGGTATAATTTGCAAAAATCAATAATCATGAAATGGAAGTATTTTAATATATTTGTGATCCTGAAATAGTTAATTTTTAGAATATTTAAAAATATACCATAGATTCCCAAATGGGATATAGTATGCTATTTTAAAATTTCTGCCAACAAATCATGGTTTACTTTCATAATTCATTTAAAGAAAATTAAAATGAATTTACTTATTAAAAAACAAAAATTGAACTTAGAAATATTGTTCCAGTTACTATTGCTACAAGGCAAGTCAATCCAAACATTGGTGGTATAAAATATCCATTTTAATTCTGCTCAGCTGTTCAGACTGAACACAGCAAGAGCGTCTTGTCTTGAATCCACTACGTCTGGAGACTCAGCTGAAACAGTCTTTCAATCTCTTCCCCTTGATGACTTTGAAGAAGTGGCCATGAGTCCACAGCCTCAAGGAACTGAATACCTGCAACAAACATGAGATTGAGGAAGTGATGGGTTTTCATTTTATCCTGCAGATGAGAAAGTAGCAGTAGAAAACTAATACAGATGTTTGATTGCAGAAGTGGAGTGCTGCTAAATAAATACCTAAAAAGTAGCTTTGTGATGGCTGTGGTACAAAAGTCTGGAAGAAATTTGAGGAGCACAATAGAGAAGGCTGAAATCAGCAAGCAGACTGTGATCGGAAATCTGATTTCAAGGGTACTGTCAGTGAGAGCTCAAAAGCAAGTGAGGAACATATTGGGAATTGAAAGAAGGGGTATCATTGTTATGTAGTGGCAGGAGCTTAATGAAATTGTCTCCTGCAATTATGTAAAAAGAAGAATTTGTAGGTGATGAACTTGGTTGTATATGGCTAAGGATATTTCCAAGCAGAATATTAATGATGCCACCTGGTTTCTTGCTGCTTATAGTAAAATGCAAAAGGATTTAAACAAAATCTGTGTTGTGTGTGAAATAAAAAAGAAACCGTAACTTGATGATTTTGAAAATTCTCACTCTCCCAGATAGCAAAGCTGCTGAAATTTAAGAAATCACTTCAAGAGTGTGGTGTGTAGAAATAGCTGAAGATATGATTGTGCAAACTTTTATTCTAAGCTCAGAACTACATAAACACCAGATTAATGAACTTCACAAATGGTCTTTTCAAAAGATCTTCTCAGTCAAACCATAGGGCCTGTGGAGAGGTTAGGGGTGTTGTTTGTCTCTGAGCCATCTCCACAGGAGGCCAAAGTAGAGCAGGTCTTATCTTGCACAGATCTGTTGCATGATTTTTGTCTAGTGGAAAGAACCCTACTAAAATCCTCAGAAGACCCATAAGATTCTTGAGAAAATTATTTTAGCAGAAACACTGCCAGCTTGGAGTGAGAGTATACAATGAAAAGAGAATGAAGGAAAACCACCCAAATTCTATTGGCAGAAAGCAGTCTCAGAAGACTACTGAGCTACAAACATATGGCCTCTTTTATGGGGGGAAAAAAAAAAAAAAAGGATGAGTCAGAGGGCAGAATCATGAGTTCAGAGTTTAGAGCCAAGAGGCACACAGAATTATTTCCAAGCTTGGAAAACTAATCCAGGAACTCTCAACACGGACTTGGCCTGATTTCAGAACTGCTATGGTGAGAAACCTCTTTCTACCTTTCATTTTCCCTCCCTTTTGAAGGGGAAAGTCTCCAGCTGTTATTCTATATCTTTCCTACAATTGCATTTAGGGTGTGTTGGGTGCAGATAATTTGTGTCTTTAGTTTCTCAGGTCCATAGATGGAAAGTTGGACTTAACAGTTTATACCAGGAACCTCATCTGCACTTGAACCTGATTTAGAGGATGAGGTTTGTACTTTGCTGATGTAATGGGATGAGACCCTTGGGAACCTTGGGAGGGGCCAAATATATTTTGCATATAGGAAGAAAGTGGTCATGGAGGACTAGAAGATGAACTGTGGTGGAGAGCTTGTGGTCCCCATGATCCCTGCCTCCTGGAGTTCACATCCTTGCAGAACCCCCTTCATTTCAATGAGGGCAGGACCTGTGATTTGCTTCTTATTAATAGAGTACAACAATGATGATGTATGGCATTCCCCTGATTACACTACCTTGTATAAGTCTCCATACTACTAGCTGACTTGACCCAGTGTGTCTTCTCCCTCTCCCTCACTCTCTCTCCTTCCTCCCTCTCCCTCCTCTACCCATCTCTTCCCCACTCCATCCTTGCTAACTTTCATGGAACTAAGATATACAGACCCTGTAATGGCAAGAAAATGAATCCTGCCAAAAACCATGAGAGCAGGGGAACAGATGCTTTCCCAATTGAGCCTACAGGTAAAAACATAGCAATTGATAATTAGTATATATATATCTCATCATGCTCTTTCTTCTTGAAGCTTTTCAATGATTAAATAAGGCAATGTATGTCAAAGTACCCAGTGGTGTTTAGTGCATACAAGGCACCAATGAAATATTTCTTCATTTGCTCTGTAAGGTCTACTGGAAAAATATGAATTGATTGTAATACAGTTTTAACCTGACCTCACACTAATTTTTCATCTTATCTCTGTGCTTAGTTATTTCCAGGCAAATTGACTTACTTTATCCTTTCTACTTCTATGAATATCCTGTTTTTGTCTATTTAAAATGCCTTCTTTGAGCAGCTGCTATGACAATCCTCAAATGTAAAACACTATTCATCTTTAAAGTCACAGTTCATATGTCATTTTTATTATATGATCTGCTCCAGTTTCCTGGTCATGATGAATTTCTTTCTCCCTACTACACAAGAATTCAGAAATTCTGTGCTCCTTATAGTTTTCTGCCTTATAATCTATTTATTTGATATTATCTATTGGGTAAGCTCTGTGAGGATATGAATATGTAAATCATTGATGCTTCAATGTGTCTTATTTTGCTGAGTGACTCATAAATATATTTGGAGTACAACTACGCAGAGTTGCCTTCCTCCTTTCTTTTTGGAGACTTTATCCTTTCCTTATCCATAGTATCAGTCATATTTTAGGGAGTTTACACTGACACATATAAAATTAACAGTGTCCACTACTAAAAAAGACTCTTCTGAAAAAAAATATATACTTACATGTATAGCTCAGTTGTTAAGAGTACAAAGCACTAATTTGAAAGAATATATTCACTCTTATATTCATTGCAGCATTGTTTACAAGAGCCAAGATTTGGAAGCAGCCCAAGTGTCCATTGGTAAATGAGTAGATTAAAAATCTGTGGTATGTTCACACAGTGAAATACTAAGCCATAAGAAGGAATGAAATCTTATCCTTTGCAAAAGCAAGGGTGAACCTGGAGAGCATTATGCTAAGTGAAATAAGCCAGTCAGAGAAAGACAAGTACTGTATGATTTCACTCATATGTGGAATCCAAACTAGGAACAGACTCATAGAGAACAGACTGACAGTTGTCAGAGGGGAGGGGGTTACAGAACTGGGTGAAAAAGGTGCAGAGATTAAGCAAAAAAACAAAACAAAACAAAACAAAACCTCATAGACACAGACAACAATGTAGTGACCACCAGAGGGAAAAGGGAGTTGTGGGTGGTTGAAAAGGGTACATGGGGATAAATAGTGATGAAAAGAGACTTGACTTTGGGTGATGAACATACAATATAATATACAGATGGTGTATTATAGAATTGTACACCTGAAACCTATGTAATTGTATTAACCAATGTCACCCAAATAAATTCAATAAAAAGGAAAAAAAGAGTACATACCATGGAACCAAAGTTCTGAGTTTGAATCCAGACTTCTCTAATTGGGGGAGTTCTGCAACTTTTCTGTGCCTCAGTTTCCTCTTGGACAAAATAGGATAAAATGGTACCTACTTTATAGGGTTGTTATGAGAACTAAATGTGTGTGTGTTACGAGGACTGAATGCATATGTGGATGTGTATTAGAACAATGCTGATAACACTGCATATCAGTTACTATTTTTTGTACGTAATGTGGGAAGAAAAAATATTAGCTGCCAAGGTTTTGTGGTAAATAGTAAAAACAAAAAGTGAATTGGAGAATAGAACTGCATTTGTAAGGGAAAACTGTGCAGACACTATCAATCTTTCTTCCCCTTCTCCTAGACAGTGGTCCATAACTGGGGATGATTTTTGCCTCCCAGGAGTTTGGTAAAATCTGGAAACTTTTTGATTGGCAAGGTCGAGGTGGTGTGAATTGCATCTAGCGGATAGAGGCCATGTGTGCTCTTAAATATTTTATGATAAACAGAAAACACTTCCACAAGTATTTATTCAGACCAAAATGTCAATGGTGCTGAGGTTGGGAAAACTTATTCTAGACTCATCTGAAATATAATGGAACAAGACTGTACTACTTATGAGTAACTCCTTGAGACCATGCATAATTACAGCTTTATTACAAGTCAGTCTTTCATTCATGAAAGGAGTGCTAATTCCCACTTACTTCCTTCAAAGGGGTTAGTATGTAGGTTAATTAGTGTTTGCAAAGTCCTTTGAAGATGCCAAGTCCTATGTAAATGCTATTTACTATTAATTACCTTCCTGAAGGCCTGTGCTGAGACCACACTTGCTCACTAGCACATTAACCCTCAAAGACCCAAGTGATACTGAGTTATTTTTGATAATTTGCAACTTTTATAATGGCAAAGATAGGCATTGGGGACCTAACCCAGTTTTAGATAGCAGGGATATAACTGTATATAAATTGGCTCATTAAGATCAAGAAAACTATAAGTTTTGATTTGTGGTGAATTTGCTAAGTTGGAGTAAATTTATTCCAATTTTGCAGCACTGTGGACAGGGTGCAGCAAAAGTAGGTTTACAGTTGTTTGTATAGAAAATAATAGAGTAATTAATAAATAGTAATACAAGAATAAACTCTGCTTTGTGCACTCAATACTGTAAACCTACTTTTGCCACACTCTGTATACAGTAAAGGGAGGGTGATAAAATCCATAAGATGACTTTAATTATAAAGAAACAAAAATAACTCAGGAAAAATTCTATTATTTATACTTGTAAACTGTTTTATTCTGGTCCATGAGTGTGTGTGATTTGGACTGTGTCTGATAAAATGAAGATAATAAAATGATTTGCAAAAACCTAAAGAAACCAAGAAGCTATGAAGAATACAATGTTTTTTTTTTTCCTCTAGGCATGAAGTGTAAAGCATGTCCCATAAATACAATTTATTCTTTGATAGTATAAATGTCTTTCAATTTCAATATAGCCCTTGATCATACATAATATGACATTTTCCTCTTAGGACATAGAATCTAACCTTTAGATTTATATGATGGTGTTATCTTAAACTCAACATGTGCCTGGAAAAAGTATTTGTTGGTAACATACTGGAGTGAATCTGGGTTGGCTATCCTTGTTGAAGCCTAAGTTCTAGCTGTGGGATTTGGCTTTGTCCAGTTCTAATGTAGAGGAAAAGTCAGCTAGGTTAAGGTGACCCAGAGGAGGGACCGGGAACTAGGAAAGAGTTTGTTTAGGTTACTTAGAAGCTGTCAGCCAGCTGTTGGATTTCAGCCAGGCAGTCATAATTTTTAGGTTTTTGTACACTCAGCTTCAGATAATGATTCCTCAAGGCTAACTCCCATCTGTACATAGCAGCAACTCCCCTTTAGCTTTTGAACACCCAGCTTTAGATAAGGATACCTCAAGGACACCTCAACCCTAGAGTTATTTTCATTATTTTCGCATCAGCTTCTGTACCTCCTGCTTTTGCTACGTAGGGAAGGGTGTCCAGAAAGCAATAAAAGCCCTGCTCAGCCAAGGCTCGGGGCTCAGAATTTGGGGTCTGTACTCCTCTGGGCCTGTGCACGTTAATAAAGGGTCATGCTCCGCCATCCAACTGCATGTTGAGTCGTTTCCTTCTGTAACACTAACAGAATGCATATGTGAACTTCAGCATTTTATACAGGTGATGTTTTCTTCATGTCAATGGGGGAAACATGGATCGTTTAATATGTAAATAGTTTGGAGGCAACTGTGTAGTCATCTAGAAAAAAGTCAAATTGAAGCCCTGTTTCATTGCTTAAACACTGTTTCAGGCTCAGATAAACCAGGTATTGAAAAGTAAGAAAACAAAGCCATACACATAATACAAATTTAGAAGAATGGTGTTTTAAATATGAAAACAAAATAGAAGCCAGAGAAGAAAAGATTGCTAAATTTAATTTATAAAAATACTCTACGGTGAACATTATAAAGAAATCAAAGAAAGTGACAGAGTAAGGAAAATATTTTGAATGAAATACAGGAAAAATGACTTTTTTATTATATGAAGAGCTCTTGTAAGAAAAACTATCAACTAAATAATAAATAATAAATATAACAACTGTATATAAAATGTTTAAACACATAAAAATATTTGTCAAAGAAAATAAATAGCTATTAAACTTATAAAAATATTCTCATCCATGACAAAGACAAACTAAAGTTGCATTTCTCATTTTGCTATCAAATTTGCAAACTAGTTTTTTGATGATTTATGTGTTAAGAATTTAGAGAAAATAGATATATTCTTATGCTTTCTTGTTGCAAATATTTATATTTACATCACATATATATCGATTCTCTATGGGGTCAAATGACAGTACCTATTCAAATTTTAAATGCATTTATACTCTGGGTAAGTTATTTATTTTCCAGGGATTTATGCTACAAATGCACTTACACATATACAAAACAATACCCTTCCAGGGATAGGTACTTACATGAACAACAGTGTGGTGATTGCTCGGGGAGGGGGGTGTAAAGGGACTAAATGGCAATGGAAAAAATACAATAAAAAATCTGCAGAAAAATAAATCAATAAAATAAAAAGTCTACAAATATCTAAAGAAAAAATTATACTATGGCGAACAAGAATAAATAACAAATGTTTGGTTATATAAGTGGCAGTTTATCAGCCCACAAGAACATAAAATTATTAGAAAAGAACAAGGCATTTCCATTTTTTTAAAAGAAGAAGCCATTAGTAGTTTTTTAAAGAAAGATATGCGGTGAAACAGTTATACACACTGTCACACCTCTTCAGCACTGCACCGGAACTGTCGAAGGGTCTCTTCTGGAAAAGGCAAGTAAGGGTCTAAGTAGACAGGGTGAGAAAGAGATTTTTCTCTTTACATCATTTGTACTTTCTAGACTGCATACTATGTGTATGTACTATCTATGGAAAACAAGGAAGGACCGAAAAATGAATTACCTATTCACACTAATAACTATAATCACCATAGTCCTTAGCATCTTCCAAGATTAATGTCACAACACCACTCAGGGATGTAGGAAATATCATCGCCTGGCCTAGTGACTGTGCAGTAACCATCTTTCTGGTAGAAAAAAAAAACATTATTTTTGTATTGAGTTTGATATTGAAAAATAATATATTTAGTTATTCAGTTTATTTTAAAATAAAACTGTTTTGTTTAGTGAAAAAATTCTAATAAACAATGCCACTTTAAATACATAGAAACTTTGTTGCAGTTAAGGATGCCATTTACTTCAAATAGCCTAAATATAGAAGCCTTGACTGTTTTCTTGATACATTTTTATAATGATTAAATTTCCTGGCATTCACATTGCACGGGGAGGAGACAAAATTCAAGCTATGTTTTGTGTTTGTTTTTTAAGAACAAGTGCTAATTCTAATAATCTTGTCTAATTACACCAGAGACACACAGCCTTCTCTCCTTGGATATTGGTTCTGTAATGGTAAATCTAGTTAAAGAGACAAGATCTGGCTTGTCTAGAATGCATACTGTAGACCAATGGCAAGATAGGAAATTGAAGAGCACAGTGTTGTTAAATGGATTTAGTCTCCCCTCAGCAGTGCTGTCCTTCTCTGACTAGCAGCAGAATAATTTGGAGAAGAGAGCACTTCCTCCTCAATAATACCTCAAAATGGCTGTTCTTCAGAGTACCCAGGTTTTCCTTTAATGTAAATTTAATTGAAGGAGTTTCCCCTTT
The DNA here is from genome assembly GCA_004027475.1 of Anoura caudifer. Classification (NCBI taxonomy): domain Eukaryota; kingdom Metazoa; phylum Chordata; class Mammalia; order Chiroptera; family Phyllostomidae; genus Anoura; species Anoura caudifer. The sequence goes on along the minus strand of PVKU01011507.1, from coordinate 27,986 downwards.
TATATAAAAAATATCAATATAAAATCAGCTTAAACTTTTTTGGTAGAGAAATTTGGTGATGTATTTTTAATAATATTGTCTCATAATAAGTTCATTAGAACATAATCAGCAAAGAACTTTTTCAGACAATCTGTTAATAGGCAGGCACAAGTGCCAGCCTTGGTAGTAGCAGCTGCAAGACTCATGATTCACTGAACAGGACAATAAATTTCAACCTTATTCGATTTTGTTAATTAGTATAAATGGTATCACTGTAGGAGCAGTTGCTAATCATCAGTTACCATCAAATACATGATAGGAGAGGTGGAGATGCTATGCATAATTTTAATCATATTTACTTATTTGAACATAATGAGAAGTCACATTTTTCATGATTTTGTTTTTGGCTAGCATTACTCTTCAAAATGGCACTCCATGTTTATGGATGATATGTATGCAAGGAAGTGCATCACAATTTTGTTCACGATAGAAAAGAATTGGGAAAAATCTAAATGGTTAAGTACAACAGAATACTGCATATAATAGTATGACAGAGTCGCTAACTTACTGAGAACGAAGATTTAATGACATGCAGTGTATGTGAAGTAATATATGCAGTATGCAATCTTTTAAAGGCATATTTTAAATGCATGGAAAAACATGACCTATAAACCATATTATCAACACATAAACACCAGTATATGCAAGTACAGTAACTATGAATACCTTCTTTTCTTTGCTTTTCTCTGAACTTCTCAGTCCTTTTGCATCGAGGGGAAATTTCCAGGAAAATGAAGTTAGTATGAACTTAAAAACGAGACTGGAAGATGGCAGTGAGATAGGTGCGAGCAGAGTCCGATTGCCCCTCCGCACAGGTGGAACACCTGACTGATCTTCTGAGGAGCAGAGTGAACAGCCAAAATGGAGACCAAAATTGTAGAGGACATTGAAAAATCAGACAGTAAGGAGAGACCCTCAGGACAATAAGGTCCCTGGGACCAGCACGGGGACCAGGGAGGCTGCAGCCCCAGGCCCGGTGCCTGTTGGGTCTGCCACAGGATTCTTGGCAGAGAGCCAGGTCAACAGCTCCCTCCCCTGCCAAACAAGGTCTGAGCAGCACCAGGAGGGCCCTGGATGCTTGAAGTTACTGGGGGAATAAGGACAAAGTGGCAAACACACTGGTGCGATGTGCACTTGTTGAGACTATGGACACCGGCTGGGAAGAATTGGGCAGTGACAGGCCCTGACCCAGTCAATCCCTAGTCCGGTTGGAGAGTTGGGCTGTGTGAGAGGCCAGGTGCTTGTTTGGAGTGGCGGGCTTGAGAAGGAGGAATTTTTCAAAAAGAAAAAGAAAAAGAAAAAAAATAGTCACTCAGTGGCTGTTTGGGGAATTCTCCCGGGTAGCCACCCCAGCCTCCCCAAGCTGTGCCCAAGCAGCCTCCGCAGCCTCAGCCGTGGGCCCACCTCTGCTGCCAGGACCCTGACTGTGCCCCTAACCCTGGCCCCAGCTGCAGAGGGTGGCCCAACTGTACCCCCAGAGGTGAGGTCAGTGAACCCGTGGCCCAGTGGCTGTCAGTCCCTCTCCAGCGGTGGAGGACAAACACTCAGGCCCACAGCCCCAGGGACAGAGCATGCCTGACCCCACTGCCCAGAGGCACCTTGTTCCAAACACCACCAATCCCCCCCTTAGCCTGCTGCAGCCAGGAAGACCAGCAGAACTGGTTTGGCTTGTTTAAAGCCAGCCAGAGGCTGCCTCTTCTTCTTCTTTTTAATTCCTTCTTCCTTTCTTTCCTTTTGTATTCTTTCTTTTCTTTCTTTCTTTTTTTAATTCCTTCTTCCTTCCTTCCTTTTTTTCTCCCCCCCCACCCCCACAAGTGAGACAATAAAACCTGGAGCTGTGAAAGGACTGGAGTTAGACCCAAAGAGGGGTCATCCCAACAACTGAGACAGTGAGACAAATTTCACTTTGCTATTCCAGAGAACTTGCAAGTTATTGTATATGTGTATTATTATTGTTTTCATTATTTTTACATCTTTTATTTTATTAGTATTTTTATATTTCTTTCTGTTCAGTCTTCTTCACTTGGTTTGTTAAATTGCATGGGTTGACTGGTTTCCCTTGTTCTCTCTTTCATAGTGTATTTTTAATTTTCCATCTTTCACTTCACTTGTGTTCCAATATAGCACTACTCGAGGTCCTGTACTTCCTATTCTTGTTATCCAGATCCCATAGATTCTGCCATATGATTGTTGCTCCATTACTGCTGTAAATAAGTGAGGTTCCATACAATTGTAAATACTACACAGCACCCCTCTCAGATCTTATCTCACTTCACTGTTTCCAAACTTCAGTACTATTTAGTTAACTATATTCTCTCACATACTACACATATTTTTTATTCTTTACTTTCACTTTACCTTAAAATTGGACCTCCCACAAGGTCACTGCTTTCTAGATCCAACTCACAGTCCTTCTGAGGCAGGAGACAGCATAGGAAGAACTCTAAGACTGCAATACTGTTACTGGCCAGTGTCCAGCACCCTGGTTGCCAGGAAACACCTTTTATCAATTAGGTAGATTAAATAGTAAACTGAGGCAGGGAAGAGGAAGGAGATATGTCTCATGCACTAACTCAGCAGTCCTGAGCCTGGTCTGATAATATTGCCAGGTGTTCCAACATCACAAGAAATACTATGATAGCAAGAAAGAAGGGAAGTCCTTGAAATTCTATGTAGCATATCCACTATCAGGGAAAGAAAGCCTTGAAACTGTACTTTCATCCCAAGGCCTTGAATGTGGGAGGGGGTCCACAGTGCCCAAAGAAGGAGCCCATAAAACAACTTTGGTTAATTTTCTACCTCTAGTCACTATTTGTTTTATGAGGGAGTCCTGATGCTTACAGAAACAGCCCATAAATAACTTTGGAAAGTGCCCCAATTTTGATTAACTGCCTCCTGTCATATATTTGTTTTACAACAAGATGAACAAATAGAATCTGAAGCAAGATTCAGGCTAATGGACCCTAATACATACCTAGGTTTGGGTAGTCACCTCCCCCAGGAAAGCTGGTACCACATTTACCCATTAATCAATATGAGACTTTTTTCTCCTATCCCACCAATTATGTAAGTCCTCAGAACAAAGGACTCTCTCTCTCTTGGAGGCTCAGGGTACTCTTGGGACTATTGGGTCTCAGGCCACTGGGTCTCTGACCACCTGGCCTCAGGCTGTCTGGGGACTTGCCAACCTGGTCTTCAGCTGTTCTTACTTTTGCTGCCCTAATTTGCCCTGAAAATTTGCCTTTCACTCCCACTCTACCCAGTCCTATTTTCTTCCATGAGAACAGGCCACTAATAAACTAATTACATGCTATTAGATTTGCTGATCTGCAATACTTTCCATGTGTCAGCAAGAAGAACTAGGTGTCTCCCATCAACACTACCCCCCTCCACTAACAAGAGTCTTATCTTTTTTCCACACTTTCTAAAAAGTGGCTAGTTGGGTGAAATATCATGGTTAACACTATATATATTCAAAGGATCTCCTATCTCATCTCTACAGGTTGGTACTTTAAATACCATAGAATACACTCCCTATGTCTTAAACCATTTTGCCTTCCCCTTCCAAATGAACACAAACAAACAATAAGAAGACAAAGAAACAATTCCCAAATGAAAAAAAAGGAGTAAGCCTCAGAAAGAATGCTAAATGAAATAGAGGCAACAAAACTATCAGATATGGAGTTCAAAGCAATGGTTATCACGAAGCTCAATGAGCTCACATAGAATTACCAAGAACTACAGGGAAACGACAATGAACTCACTGCAAAGTATATCAACATGAAAAAGGAAATAGAAGCTATCAACAAGGGCTAAGAGGAAATGAAGAGTGCAACTTCTGAATTAAAGAACACAGTAGAAGGAATCAAAAGCAGGCTAGAGGAAGCAGAGGATTGAATCAGTGAGCTGGAGGACAAGGTAGAAAAAAACACCCAGAATGAGTGAGACAAGGAAAAGAGACTCAGAAAGAATAAAGAGGGGTTAAGGGAAATGCAGGGCAATATAAAACATAATATCCATATAATAGGGATACCAGAAGGAGAAGAAGAAGAACAAGGGATCGAAAACCTGTTTGAAACAGTAATGATGGAAAACTTCCCTAATTTGATGAGAGAAAAGGTCACACAAATCCAGGAATCACAGAGAGTCCCAATCAAGAGGAACCCAAAGAGGACCACTTTAAGACACATCATCATAAAAATGGCAAAATTCAAAGACAAAGAGAGAATCCTAAAGACAGCTAGGAAAAAACAAGAAGTAACATGCAAGGGAGCCCCAATAAGACTAGCAGTTGACTTCTCAATGAAAACACTCCAAGACAGAAGAGAATGGCAACAAATATTCTAAGTGATGAAAACCAGAGTTCTGTAATGGAGACTACTCTACCCAAGGCTCTAAATTAATATGGAAGGCCAAATAAGGAGCTTCCCAGACAAAACAAATCTCAAAGAATATATCTCCTCCAAACCAGTTCTGTAAGACATGCTATAGGTTCTGCTTTAAGAACAGGAAGAAAAACAGTGATAGAGAGAGAGAGAGGGACGCAGGTATGAAAAAAATTATGAGTAAGTACCTATCCATAATAACATTAAATGTAAATGGATTAAATACCCCAATCAAAAGACATAGAATAGCAGAATGGATAAGAAAACATGACCCACACATATGCTGCCTACAAGAGACCCACCTCAGAACAAAAGACCTACACAGACTCAAAGTGAAAGGCTGGAAACAAATATTCCAAGCAAATGGACAGGAAAAAAGCTGGGGTAACAATACTCATATCAGACAAAATAGACTTCAAAAGAAGTCATAAAGAGAGACCCAGAAGGTCACTTCATAACACTCAAGGGAAGAATCCACCAAGAAGACATAAACATTATAAATATATATGCACCCAACATAGGAGCACCTAAATACATCAAGAAAATCTTTGAGGACTTCAAGAAAGATATTGACAGCAACACAATTATAGTAGGGGATTTGAACACCCCACTGTCAAAAATGGACAGATCTTCCAAACAAAATATCAACAAAGATATTGTGACATTGAACAAGGCCCTAGATAAAATGGACTTAATGGATATATATAGAGAGTCTTTCATCCCAAAGAAGCAAAATAAACATTCTTTTCAAATTCATATGGAATATTTTTAAAGATAGACTACATGATAGACACAAAACAAGCCTCAATAAATTCATGAAAATTGAAATCCTATCAAGCATTTTCTCGAACCACAAGGGCCAGAAACTAGAAACCACCCTCAAGGAAAACAACCCCAAACATTCAAACTCATGGAGATTGAATAGCATGCTATTAAACAATGAATGGGTCAAGAATTAGACTAAAGAAGAAATCAGAAAGTTTCTGGAAACAAATGAAAATGAGCTCAAAACAATTCAACACTTATAGGACACAGCAGAGGCAGTCCTGAGAGGGAAGTTATTTTTTTTAAAAATATATTTTATTGATTATGCTATTACAGTTGTCCCATTTCTCCCCCATCATTCCCCTCCACCCTGCACATCCCCTCCCACCCACATTCCTCTCCTTTAGTTCATGCCCATGTGTCATAAGTTCTTTAGCTTCTACATTTCCCACATTATTCTTGCCCTCCCCCTCTGTATTTTCTACCTACTGTCTATGCAACTTATTCTCTGTACCTTTCCCCCTCTCTCTTCCTCCCACTCCCCTCTTGCTAACCCTCCATGTAATCTTCATTTCTGTGTTTCCATCCCTGTTCTAAATGTTTACTTAGTTTGCTTTTGTTTTAGATGTAGTTGTTAATATCTGTGAGTTTGCTGTCTTTTTACTGTCCTATTTTTTATCTTCTTTTTCTTAGATAAGTCCCTTTAACATTTCATATAATAAGGGCTTGGTGATGATGAACTCCTTTAACTTGACCTTATCTGAGAAGCGCTTTATCTTCCCTTCCATTCTAAATGACAGCTTTGCTGGATAGAGCAATCTTGGATGTA
>PVKU01011507.1:0-21868 GCA_004027475.1 Anoura caudifer | reverse complement strand
CCTTTCCAGCCTCTTCTTGCCTGTAAGGTCTCTTTTGAGAAATCAGCTGACAATCTGATGGGAACTCCTTTGTAGGTGACTGTCCCCTTATTCCTTGCTGCTTCTAGAATTCTCTCCTTCATTTTAATCTTGGCTAATGTAATTATGATGTGCCTTGGTGTGTTCCTCCTTGGGACCACCTTCTTTGGGACTCTCTGAGCTTCCTGAACTTCCTGGAAGTCTATTTCCTTTGCCAGATTGGGGAAGTTCTCCTTTATTATTTGTTCAAATACATTTTCCACTTGTTGCTCTTCCTCTTCCCCTTCTGGTACCCCTATAATTCAGATGTTGGGACATTTAAAGATGTCCTGGAGGTTCCTAAGCCTCTCCTCATTTTTTTGAATTCTTGTATCTTCCTTCTTTTCTGTTTGTTTGTTTCTTTCTTCCTTCTGGTCCACTCCATTGATTTGAGTCTCAGTTTTCCTCCCATCACTATTGGTTCCCTGTGCATTTTCCTTCATTTCACTTATTGTAGCCTTCATTTGTTCATCTAATTTGTGAGCAAAATCAACCAATTCTGTAAGCATCCTGATCACCAGGGCTTTGAACTGTGCATCTGATAGGTTGGCTATCTCTTGGTCACCTTGATGAATTGGCTCTGGGGCTTTGATTTGTTCTCCCATTTGAGCCACTTTTGGTTGTTGTTGTTGTTGTTTTGTCCAGTCGGAGCTGTTACGTAGTGAGGGGCAGAGCCTTAGGTGTTCCCCAGGTCAGGGCAGCCCAGTCGCTGGGTAGTGTTGCTGTATATGGGGGCAGGGTCCAAGAGGGAACAAGGGTGCTTGTGCCGCTCTCTTTAATTCCAGCCCCTTCCGCAGCTTCCCCTTCGCCTGAACTATCTGCGCGCGAATGTGGGACCACCTGGTCTGCCAGCCACCTTGTGTGGCCTCACTGGGTCTGCACCATTGCCACCCCATGCCTGCGTGTCTGGCAGCCACCACCTGCGCACCTGGGGTCTGCTAGCTGCCACCTGCACACCTGGGATCTTCCAGCTGCTGCTTCCTGTGTGCCCGGGCCTGCCAACCTCCACTTTTTCCTGCCACAGCTCCACCCCTCTAACCAGTCTGGATGAATGGTTGTTGGACTTCTATACAGTTCAAATTTCTATAATTTCTGGTTATTTTCTTGTTTCTAAATCTTTGTTGCCCTTAATTTTGGTTGTGCTAGGAGGCACAGTGTGTCAACTTATGCCTCTATCTTAGCCGGAAGTCGAGAGGGAAGTTCATGGCAATACAGGCCTACCTAAAAAAGGTAGATTCTTTCAAATAAACAACCTAACCCTATGCCTATAAGAACTTGAGGAACAACAACAAAGACAACCCAGAGCAAGTAGAAAGAAGGAAATAACTAAGATCAGAGCAGAATCAAATGACATAGAGACTAAAAGCACAATTCTAAGGATCAGTAAATCCAGGCACTGTTTTTTTGAAAAGATAAACAAAATCAACAAGCCTTTAAGCAGGTTCAGCAAAAAAAAGAGAGAGGACCCAAATTATCACAATCAGAAATGAAAGAAGAGAGATTACAACTGATACCACAGAAATACAAAGGGTTGTGGGAAATTGCTACGAAGGACTATATGCCAAGAAATTTGAAAACCTAGGTGAAATGGACAAATTTCTACAAAAATATAATCTTCCAAAACTCAATGAAGAAGAAGCAGAAAGTTTAAACAGACCAATAACAGCAGATGGAATTGAAGAAGTAATCAAAAAGCTTCTGACACACAAAAGCCCTGGACCAGACAGTTTCACAGGAAAATTTTGCAAAGCATTTAAGGAAGAGCTAACTTCCATCCTTCACAGATTATTCCAAACAATTCAAGAAGATGGAAGACTCTCAAACTCTTTTTACGAAGCCAGTGTCATCTTAATCTCAAAACCAGATAAAGACATAACAAGGAATGAAAACTTCAGGCCAATATTGCTGATGAACATAGATGCTAAAATCCTCAACAAAATATTGGCAAACCATATCCAACAATACATTAAAAAGATCATATACCATGACCAAGTGGGATTCATACCAGGGATACAAGGATAGTACAATATTTGCAAATCAATAAATGTAATACATCACATAAACAAAAGGAAAGACAAAAATCACATGATCATATCCATAGATGTGGAAAAAGCATTTGATAAGGTACAGCACCCATTTATGACCAAAACACTCAGCAAACTGGGAATAGAGGGAACATTCCTCAACATAATAAAGGCCTTATATGAGAGACCTACAACCAACATCATACTCAATGGGTAAAAACTTAGAGCTTTCCCACTAAGATCAGGACCAAGACAAGGATGCTCACTTTCACCACTTTTATTCAATATAGTACTGGAAGTCGTAGTCACAGCAATCAGACAAGAAAAAGAAATAAAAGGCATCCAAATTGGAAAAGAGGAAACAAAACTCATTGTATGCAGCTGAAATGATAGTGTACATAGAAAATCCTATAGATGCCACCAAAAAACTGCTCAACCTAGTAAGTGAATTTGGCAACATAGTAGGATACAAAGTCAATATTCAGAAGTTAAAGACATTTTGGTACACCAACAGTGAAATATCAGAAACAGAAATCAAGGAAAAAGTCCCATTTGGTATAGCAACCAGAAAAAGTACCTAGGAATAAACCTAACCAAGGAGGTAAAAGACTTATACTCAGAAAACTATACAACATTGAAGATAGAAATAAAGGAAGACACAAACAAATGGAAGCATATACCATGTTTGTGGATTGTAAGAATTAACATCATCAAAATGTCCATACTACCTAAAGGAATTTATAGATTCAGTGCAATCCCTATCAAAGTGCCAATGACATAGTTTGTAGGTATAGAACAAACATTTCAGAAACTTATATGGAACTATAAATGACCCCAAGTAGCAGCAACAATTTTGAGAAAGAACAAAACAGGAGGGATCACAATACCTGATATCTAACTGCATTACAAGGCCACTCTAATCAAAACAGCCTGGTACTTGCATAAGAACAGACACATGGAGCAATGGAACAGAATAGAGAACCCAGGAATAAACCTAAGTCTCTATGATCAATTAATATTTAACAAAGTGGGAAAGAAGCTTAAAATGTAGTAAAAATAGCTTCTTCAACAAATGGTGTTGGGAGATGGGGACAGCTACATGCAAAAAAATGAAACTCAATCACCAGCTTACACCATACACAAAAATAAATTCAAGGTGGATAAAAGACTTAAATGTAAGTCATGACACCATAAAAATCCTAGAGGAAAACATCGGCAGGAAAATCTCAGACATTCCAAGCAGCAATATCTTCACTGATATGTCCCTTAAAGCAAAGGACATAAAGGAAACAATAAATAAATGAGACCTCATCAAATTAAAAATCTTCTGTCTGGCCAAGGAAAACAGCATTAAAATGAAAAGAGAACCAACTACTTGGGAAGATATATTTGCCAATGATACCTCAGACAAGGATTTGATCTCCAAACTATGTAAAGAATTCACATGACTCCACTCCAGGAAGACAAACAATCCAACTAAAAAATGGGCAAAGGACTTGAACAGACACTTCTCCAAGGAGGCCATACAGAGAGCCCAGAGACATATGAAAAGATACTCAGCATCACTAGCCATCAGAGAGATGCAAATTAAAACCACAATGAAATAGCACTTCACACTGGTCAGAATGACTATCATAAACAAATCAGCAAAAAAGCGTTGGAGCAGTTGTGGAGAAAAGGGAACTCTACTGCACTGTTGGTGGGAATGCAGACTGGTTCAGCCACTGTGGGAAACAGTATGAAATTTCCTCAGAAAGCTAAAAATGGAACTGCCTTTTGACCCAGCAATTCCACTGCTCAGATTATATCCCAAGAACCCTGAAACACCAATCCAAAAGACCCATGCACCCCAATATTCATAGCAGCACAATTCACAATAGCCAAGTACTGGAAGCAACCTAAGTGCCAATCAGTAAATGAGTGGATCGAAAAACCATGGTACATTTACACAATAGAATACTACACAGCAAAGAGAAAGAAGCAGCTCCTACCCTTTGTGATAGCATCAGTGGAACTGGAGAGCATTATGTTAAGTGAAATAAGCCAGGCAGTGAGGGACAAATACCATATGATCTCACCTTTAACTGGAACATAATCTGCAAAAGAACAAATCAAGGAAAGTGTAACCAGAGGCATAGAAATTGAGAACAATTTGACAGTAACCAGAGGGGAGGTGGGAGGGGAAAATAAGGGGAAGGATTTCCAGGAACTACTATAAAGGACTCATGGACAAAACCAAGGGGTAGGGTGGAAGCAAGGGAGGCAGGGAGGGAGGTTTGGATGCAGTGGGGTGGGAGTGGTGGGGAGAAAATGCAGACAACTGTAATTGAACAACAATAAAGTAATTATTAATAAATGAATAAATAAATAAAATTAATAAAATAAAAATAAAGGAAAAAACTTAAAAACAAGACATGGAACACTGAAATCAGAAATCTTTTTTTTCTAATGGAAATCATAAGATAATGTGCTTTATTTTCTCTTGACTAATTTAATTTTTTAGATTTTTATTCCTTTCTAATGATTTCTTTATTTATTTCACAAATTTTGACTAATGAAAAACAGGAGTTATGTTTTATTCTGGTTGTAACATGTTAGGTATAATCTAGTTGGGATTCACTGATGGCCTTGATGACACCAAATAGGGACTGGAGCATCATTTTCTCTCCTCATCCTTTCCTCTTCATTTTATATTTTATTCTCAACTGATACCACCCTCCTTGCCTGCATCCAATGCATCTGAAGAGGCTCATTTCTCCTAATCTCAGCCCTCTTCTTTTTGAGCATTGAGTTACAAATAATACTTTTTACTCTCTTGAAATATCAATATGTACTTAAAAAGTGGCTAGAAATTTTATGACTTTTTAATAGTGATGTAAACCTTTTTCCTTCCTATTCCAGATTTGAATGCCAATCCAGATATTCACTACCCCATTGTTAGATTGGGCTTGAGGTAGAATGTGGGTGGATATTTTTATGCTCTAATGTTTTGGAAATTATAGCTGCAAGAGGATGTTTTATAGGAAATATAAAAAGGTCAAGAGATTTGAAATAGTTAATAATAATTTTAACTGATGAATGTTTTAGTTAAGCTTTAAAATTGTGTTATGTAAACAAATTATATGGGTTTGAATGAGCTGTAAGATTTCCCTAAACATTTAAAGGATTTTCAAAAAGGGAGAATGTCTATAATTAAAGTGGTAAATCTCTAAATAAGCAGTACTTAAATTATGCAGAAGCTCTTGAAGAAGTTGGAAATCAAGATGAGACAGAGAGGGTATAAATAGGTAATTACATATATGTACATGTATACTGTTTTGTTTGAATTGATATACTTTTGAGACAGTGAATATTAAAAAACAACTACAAGTATATTACACATGAAATGACAGATTAAATATCTTATAATCATGGAGTTCTAAGGAGGTTTAGCAATCAGGTAAGTTCTTACTCTCAATTTAATAATAAGAAAACTGACAGAGTATATACATTTCTCAATACTAACAAATATATTTGCAAATCTAAATGTGTTCCATCTTATGACTACAATAGTCAAGTGAAGCAAAGAGATGCAAATAAACTCAATTTGAATACATCACTAAATTTATTGAAAAATATCAATATAAATATTCTAGTTTTTTCTGCCCTTCCAAACACACACAGACATGCATTGAATCCATTACATGAATTTGTTCTCTGATGTCAGCTAACTGTGGGAGATTCAAGATGGCTACACAGACTCTCCCGTCCAGAGAAAGGTCTATTTCTTCTTCCCGGGAACATTAGATGGCCTATAACAGCTTTGACCACTAGAGTGTGGTGGAAGTGATGCCAGGCCAGTTCCACACCTGTCTTTCAAAACGGTGGTACTTCCAACTGATGTTAAAGCCTGAACCATCATGTAAGATGTCCCCTTGCTCTGCTGAAGAAGGGACCATCTACAGAGGTTCAGAAACCATAGGATGGGAGAAAAGTCCAGATAATCTCAGCTTTCCAACCACTGATCTCAGGGAAACAGACATATCAATCTAGTTGAGAAACAGCTTCGTCATTCTTTATACCAACTCCTAACTTGTATGTTCTCTAAATTGCTTCCAATCTCTTTAGGCCAGACTGCCTGCCAGATTACCTGACCTTCAAGGACAGACTCCCTGCCAGCTGAATACCACTGGTAAACTCAGGCAATACCTACCTTAATCTGGCCCACAAAACTAAGACAGAATGCAATTACTGTTATTTGAAACCACTGACCTTTTGGAATAATTTGTTATGCAGCAATGAATAACCAGAATATTACATTTTGGATTAATCTAAGAGGGTGTATTACATTAACTTCAAGAAATCACTGTTTTTACCAAAAATAATCAAATAATAACTCAGTTAAGTGTATTAAGATGAGTCAAGATATAATTAAGAAATACTTATACCCTTAAGATTCAACTGATGGCCACCAGATACCTATTAACACACACAGGTACAGGTTATGCTAGTCTTTAAAAATGCTAAGACGTAATTTATTCTAGGTTCTTGCAGCTGAAATTATGGTCCATGGTCTAGGACTATGAGCTTCATGTGGGAGCTTGTTAGAAATATAGGGTGTCTGGGCACACCCAAATTTCCTGCATCAGAAGCTACATTTTAATAAGATCCCTGGGTGTTTCATATGCACTATAAACATTGAGAAGCACTAGTCTAAGTAGTTTTATTGCAAGAAATGGGAGTTTGTATAAATAAGTGTGGGAGGCACATTCTTTCTTAATTTTATTGTGGACTGCAACTTCATGTAGAATATTTAGACTGTGGTTAAATCTGAAGGGAAAATTGCTCACAGTCATTTTCCTTTTCCATGTTCAATAATAATGGTTTCTAGTTTTGAATAACTCCAATATCCGATTGTGGTTATAGGCAGAATTTCTTCGAACCACAGATATTCAAGAATAGGAAAAAATTCTTTCAAATTGGAGCATGTATCATATTTAAATTATAGCTTAATTATACAAGTAAAATATATAAACCCTTTTACCATACTTTATATTTTTATCGTTTTTAAATGATATTTTATCATTTATCATAATGATATTTTATATCATTTTATCATATTTTATCATATTTAAATTATAGCTTAATTATACAAGTAAAATATATAAACCCTTTTACTTTCAAGTTCCTTGAAAATAAATATTTTACAAGTTAGGCTAGTGGAAAAATAGATTTAACAGAAATATTACATGTAGAGTAAGTAAACCAGTTCTAGTTTCTGGTGCTGGAAGAAAGGGCAGAAAATTTGGAAGGCATCTAGAGAAGAGTAACTAAATTTATTAATATAATAAGGTGACTTCCGCTGGCAAAACTGGTAGCCCAGCTGTACGCCCTGACCCGTCTCCCTGGTCCGGTCTGGGAGTCATTCTTTTGCCAGCTTTTTACTGTTGCCACCTACTGGTCAAGAAGGGATTTTCTTCTCTTGGTCTTGCTGTTTTAATATTCATTGATTTATATGCTTGTCTTTCAATACTCCTGCAAATATAAATCATGGGCCTGTTATGTGATAGGCCCATAGTAATGCAACAGTAAGGCACTATTCATGCTTCAAAGTGTTAGTCCATAGATTGGTTGGATAGAAAGACAAAACTAGGCCATGCCAACAAAAAAATAGTGAGAGACAGGACAAAACAGAGCATGTGGAAGGGACATCTAATCCAGTCTTGGAGACCAGAGAAGAATTTTCAAAAAGCGGTACAAAGAAATGGTTTAAGTTTGGGGTCCTGGGGTCAGAACACCTGGGATGGAAGTCCCACTTGTTACTGTGGGGGAAATGCTTAGCTTCTCTCTGACTCAACTTGCTCATCCATAGGGTAGGAGCATTAGGAATACTCAATTTAAAGGTCCTTTGGGAGGAAGAAAATGGCCAGTAAAGGGCTTAGAAATGTGCCTGGTCAGTAGACTAGAAAATGTTACATGTTAGCCTTATTCAAGAGTATAATTCCTGGGCTCAGGGCCTAGAATGTCAGCAGTTTAAAAGCATACTCACTAGTTCTGTAGTTTTGCCACACCGTGAAGGAATGTTTGAGCACATTTTATCTACACATTGTTTATAGTTAAGAAACAGCTTCATCATTCTTTAATACCAACTTCTAACTTGTATGTTCTCTAAATTGTTTCCAATCTCTAGTATTTTATGTTCTCCAATCACACTTCAGTTCATCAACTTCACTGTGCAGACTATGATTTATGTAGTGCTTGTTAACCTATTCAAAACACTCATCTTTATTGCTTAGACCCCACCTTGTACTTTATTGGGCTATTGTCCATTTGTAGGTGGACTATTAGTCATAAGGAGCAAATCTTTATTTTTTTTATTTTTCCCAAATACCAGAAGGAAATTGGAGTATAAATAAATACTACCATTTGCCAAATGTTGTTTCTTTGGAAACAAGTTGATTGAAACTTTGAGAGTTTCTGATTATTCCATTTCATACTTAGCAGCGAAGTCAGGATTGACAGGTGGAGAGTTATTGGAAGCCCTGCCTTAAGGTAGTTTTCTCTGTAGAGATCATGTGTCCCTCTTCATACTGACATAGGGTTTGAAGTCCTAGTCACAAAGGTCCTAGAATAATTGCTTCATCCTCATACCTAGGTACCAACATATATTTTCGTGGAGAGCTTCTGCATCTTCTTTCCTATACTTGATCTACTCAATGGGAAAAGATGATATCAAGAAGAAATAACAGTTGCACCCCAAAGTTCAATCTCTGGAACAGAAGATAAATGGCCAGAGTCTCAGGCAGTATCCTGGCAGGCAGTAAACTCACCCTGATGGAGGGTGGAGGGAGTTGGATGGACCCTGAGATAAACAGTGTTTTTCAGCTATGGAGAGATGCTTCTGGTAGGACTGGGAGACCACCCAGTCCCAGGCCACTCAACACTCCTTATGAGAAAAGAATAATTAAGACCACAATGAGTGGAACGAACAGCAGACCTACAAATGGCTCCAGAGCTCCTGAGAACAACATTTGCTGTTCTGTAGGACCAGGGAGCTGGCTTACTTTCCTTGCACTGCTTTCCCAGCAGCCAGCCTGGTGACTAGCACAAAGATCAATAAATATGTGGAGACTGACTGACTGACAGGAGGCATGGCCTCACCAAATGATAAGTGTGTTGAAACCTGGAACAAGATCACAGACTAATAGTAAAATCAAGCCAAAATGTGGGACAGCAATGGCACCAGTAGCAACATCAAAAAATATAGTGTGAAATACGGTGTTATCAACTATAGCCACCATGCTATATGTAACATCCCCATGACTCATTTGTTTTATAACTGGGAGTTTGTAGTCTTGACCATCTTCATTCATTTTGCCCTTCCCACCCCTCCCTCTCTCTGGCAGTCAACATTCTGTTCTCTGTATCTATGAGTCTGGCATTTATTTGTTGGTTTTTTAGATTCCACATACATGTGAGATCATATGGCATTGTCTTTCTCTGCTGGTCATTTCATTTAGCCTAATATCCTCAAAGTTCATCCATGTTGTCGCAAATGGCAATATTTTATTCTTTTTTTGCTGAATAGTATTCCTTTGTGTGTGTATACCACAACTTATTAAGCACTAACTGTGTGCCAGGCATAGTGTGGCTACTGTGGATTGAATAGTGATTGAGACAATGAGAATGCTTGCCTTTACTGTAGTTACAGAGGCAGAAGAGAGCACAGAAAAATAAGCAAGAAACTGCAATTATGTACAAAGTGTTTGGATTGGGGAGATATAGGCTTGGATAAAGGCATCATAGAGGAAGTAGTGTCAAAGTCAGGAAATGGTGATTAATGGGCATGGAATTCGGTGGAGAAATACCAATGAGAATTTCACTTTCATCCTAAAGACAATGGCAAGTCAATGAGGGACTTTAAAAGGGGAGTGATACGTTCAGTCTGACTTACCAGAAAAATCTACCTGTCTCTATTGTGGAGAATACAATAAAAAACAGTAAGGATGAAGACAGGGTTGCATGTTTGAAGACTGTTGTTTGCCTTTCAGGAATTAAAATGGGCATGCCCCAGGAGCTGGAAGTCTTCCAGTGTGGTATCACCTGTCTTTTAATTAGTATTTATTTTCCCTATACATTAGCACTCAGTTTTCTTCCAATTTTATTCCAACAGTTGAACATTTTTCCTGTTTTCTAATTCTTCATAAGCTTTTAATGAAAACAGTCATATCTAATATGGGTTAAACCTCACAGCATACAAAGTCTTATGTGTTTTTATTTTTTTCACAACAATCCTTCGAAGCGAGTGATTTGCGTGAACAATAAAGTTTGAGAAGTCTTGTTCTAAACCTTTCAAATTCCTTAGCAGTGATCTAAATGCTAAATAAATGCAACTTCTCAAGCTCCACAAAAAAAAACAAAAACAAAAAAAAACAGACAAAAAACAAAAAACTTACTGATTAAGAAACTCTGGACATAAGACCTGGACTCTATGGTTCTAGAAGTCCTCCAGATAATACTGACACACAGTCACATTTTAACCCCTGATATAGCAAGAGGGAAAACTCCAGTATCTGCCTTAGTTTCTATATTATTATTTGTGTATGAATAAAACTGCCTTTCTCTAGAATATTTGGAGTAAAAATGTCATATGATTGCTCCTATTTTATTTCTGAATATTTTAAAGTGTCATTTAAATATGCTGTTAAGGATATTTTGCAAGTATTTAAGGATATTCTCAAATTTCTTTAGGAAAAAAATGTACCACATAGGTGCTTTTATGTAATAAATATCTGTCTTTAGACTATTTACTGAGTCTTAGATTTGTATTGATGTAAAAATCAGGAAAATCTCTGATACCCATTTAAATAATAGTCTACTTGGCTTTTTAAGGTATTTAATCATGGAGTTTCATAATGTGCAGATAATAAATTCAAATTGTGGATGCTCAGTGTTTTAAAATTTTCCATTTGTATTAAATCATCACATCTGAGTTTTCTCACATCAAGTGAAAGTGAAAAATTCACAAAAGCAAATGAAGTGTTGTGGCAGACTTTTCTGTGTGGCATGGGCCCAGCTCCCACTCGGAGATGCACAGGACCCAAGCCCGCAGATAGGCTCTCTCATGGGTCATCAGATTTGCAATATACCTAGGCTGTTTTGAAGCTTGCTCTTTGCTAAAACTCCCTCACCCTGCAAGTGCTTTCTGTAACTTCCTAAAATCCATGCTGAACCTTGTAGGGAGCAGTGTGACCAGGCTCAACTACTTTCACCTTTTCATTTGCTAATATCCTTTTTCTGTGATGTAATGAGGGGCATTGGCTCCTTTGTTGTAACTGGGAATGGTGAGTGAGACCATCTTGTAATGGAAGGAGAGGTAGAAGACAGGTGGAGGCCGCAGCTTTTGCTCCTCTTGAGAGAAAAGCCATGCTGTCATCCTTATTCCTCCACCAGACTCGGTAGTCTGTGTGTATGTTTTATTTCATCCATAATGACACAGACACTGCTGGCCGGTGTCCGCATCAGCTAGAGCCCTGGAACAGGGACTCAGAGGTCACGAGCCATCGTCATTGTGGACAACGCACCAACTTGGTGGGAATACGTGTGCATCAGCCCAAGGTAAGGGCCAATGACCCTGAGTGCTTTCTGGGAATGTCATAGGGTGTGTCGGAATCAGAGGAATAGGATTTTCTTCCTAGGTTGCAGCCCGGTGGCTGGATCGGCGCATGGCTGGCTCAGGGCTCCTGGCTCTGCAGCCTGTCTCCACCTTGCAGCTCCACGCCCACAGCTGCCAGGCCCGCAGCTGCCACGCCCACAGGACGTGTGCCCCTGGCGATGACCTGCAGGATGCTGTGGCATCACCCACCACTGTGTGGGTCTCTTTGCCAGTCTGAGCCAGATACAGCCCAGAGGGGAGATTGGGTTCCCTGGCCTCCTTTTCTCCCTGGTCCAATGGGCACTGGGGGAGGAGACCTTCCCCACACCTAGGCCTACCGCTGCACTTGCAACCATTTTTTTTTTAAGTAAATGTATTTGCCAGTAGAGAAAAAACTGTTTCTGAAAGTTGTGAATGTTCATAAATGTGTCAATCTAAAGCATGCTGTAAGTGGGATAGGATGTGCCACGTGTTAAAAAATATTAAGAATCCTGCTTGTTTATGCCAGAGCTGTGACCTTTATTGTAAAAATGAAATATAGGTATATTGTCTTTCGTGTAAAACTAGCTCTTTTACACAGAAGACAAAGTACCATTTTTTAACTCAGTACCTGTAAACACTGATCATTTCCTTGGGTAAGAACTAGCTATTCTCCCAAAGGGAATGGTTAATCAGTAGAGTCACAAAAGGCCCTTGGCGAGCAACCATTTTCTTGTCTAAAACACATTTTTTTCAGAGCACCTCCCCGCCTCCCATCTTTCCCACTTTTCTTGAAAACTGTGAACGCATTGCAGCTTGCAGAAACAGCAGGGGCCTGTCTTTCCAAGCTAAGCTAAAATATACAAGCCCATTGGCTTGATGCCTTTGGTCAGTCAGGATGGCCTCAGCAAATTAAAACTGATAATGGCCCTGGATACCTAGCCCATTCTACTCAGCTTTTCCCCCCAGCATTGGAATATCCAAGTTAAAGCAGGAGTATCTTACAATGCAAGTGGTCAGAAAATTGTAGAATGGGCTCATCATATTTTTAAAAATTTTGTTAAACAGAAAAAAGGGGGAGTCATGAGTCCTTCCCTCCAAAAATGTAATTATGTTAGCCATGTTTACCTATAATTTTCTAAATTGTGATGAATCATTTTGTACTTCAACTGAGAAACATTTTCAAAAGAAGGAGCCAAAGTCATCTTATCCTCAGGTTTTTTATATAGATTTGCTGAGAGATGGCTCTTGGCAGGGCCCTGTTGTTAATTTGGGGAAGAGGATGTGTTTGTTTCCATCCCTACAGGTCCTACCTGTCTACCAGCTAAAAGAGTAAAGCCTTATCATGAGCAGGACAGACATCAAGCTCTGCTACCTGGAGCTGAGAATCAATTGACTGACAGACCAGATGGCCCAGCTGACCCTGAACCACCAGAAGGAAAACGGACGCTTACACCATCACTCATAGGCCTGTGTCTGCCAACGGAGGAGAATGGAGCCTGCCCCAATGACAGGGGGTGAGGCTCGGGTGCCTCCTGCAGAGAGCAACAACCCCTTGATGCCCCATAATGTTCAATCGTTGAACCCTAAAAACTGTTTCAATGGACCAAACTTATAAGTTTGGGTCCTAGCAGCCCTTGGATCCCCCTTTGTCTTAATCCTTATTTGTGCTTTATGATATATAAAAGGTTGTTCTCTTAAGATTGCATTCAGGAACAGCAAATAGGTTCCACAGGTTTGAACAACTACAATTGCATTTACAAATGAAAAAATTGGGAGATTATATGTTGGGAACTGCCCTGCCTGATGTTAGAGGCTGTAGCATCCCATGGCTAAGGCTGAGTAAGAGCCCAAGGGACTTGCTTCTTCTGGGTCTGTTCTGTCAAGAGGACCTGAGCCACTAAGGAGACAAAGCTTATCTCCCTGGCAGGAGCGCCGCTTCTGCTTCATCCATAACTGGCCCCCAATGCTTGGTTAGTTAGCCAATGATGGGAAAGATTCCCTCAAGGGAGGGGTCACCTAAGACAGGCATGACAATGTAGAATGGCCCTTAAGGAAGGACTTGGGGGGCTGCAGCAAAAAGAGGGTGATGGACCCTCACCCCTGGCTATTCTGACATAGCCTGAGTCCCCATTTCCATCCAGGGGATGTCTTCCTGATCCCCTGCTTCCTGACTCTAATCTGCTTAAGCCTGAAACAATGTGGGAGGTGGCTGTGGCCCTGTGCTGGAAAGGGCAGGTTCCCTGGGGCAATCAGGCCTAAGAAAGAAAGCATAAACTCTTATGAAATCTACTTTGCTGATACCCTCCATTTAAATGATAAGGGTCCAAGCCTGAAATAAGTGTTTCCCCAGAATTTTATGGCCCTTGAACTATCTGACCCTGACTCAAAATAGGCCCTCAGAGTTCTTTGAATGTTATCTATTTGACCATTACTGCCTAACAATGATTGATTGGGATTAATCTGAGAATGTGGGTCTTTGGAACTACTAGTTGTTTACTGATTATAATAATGTTCTATGTATTTTGATATATTTGCAAATTATTTTCCCAGAGTCGTGTGGGAGATCTGCAAGCAGCAAGCTTTGTGGGATCATAGCAGTTCTATTAAAATGAAAAGGGGAGATGTGGCAGCACTCTCTGTGTGGCATGGGCCCAGCTCCCACTTGAAGTTGCACAGGACCCACGCCCACAGGTAGGTTCTCTCATGGGTAATTAGATTTGCAATATACCTAGGCTGCTCTGAGGCTTGCTCTTTGCTGAAAACTCCCTCACCCTGCAAGTGCTTACTGTAACTTCCTAAAATCCATGCCGAACCTCGCAGGGACCAGTGTGACCTGGCTCAACTACTTTTGCCTTTCCATTTGCTAATATTCTTCTCCTGTGATGTAATGAGGGGCATTGGCTCCTTTGTTGTAACTGAGAATGGTGAGTGAGAACCATTTTGTAATGTGAGGAGATATAGAAGAAAGGCGGAGGACTCGGCTTTTGCTCCTGTTGAGAGAAAAGCCATGCTGTCATCCTTATTCCTCCACCGGACTGGGTAGTCCATGTGTATGTTTTAACTCATCCATAATGACGCAGACACTGCTGGCCGGTATCCACATCAAAGTGTGTTCTTCTTTGTAATTAGTTTTTAAAATGAATATTTTAATATGAGACCATTATTCTGTTGCCTTTTGTATATTATAAGCCAAAATGTTTTGATTTCCTGCACGGAGCTGTTTGCACTTGGGCTGGGTGGTAGTATTTCCTAGGTACCATACTTCCCATTCATAGCTTACAAGGCTACTTACCTCCTGCCTGCATTGCAGAGAATTGCAAAGTTATTAGAATTGGACCATAGCTGTGATAAAGAGCATTTTCTTTGATACCTGAAGTGTCTGTGTGAATATTCTAAGCTTTAGTATTATGTCATGGAAAGGCTAGTTGTTCATGTAGGAATAAAGGGATTCTATTCTAGGGAGTTATTTATACGGGGGTGATGTTAGGTTTTAGTAGCATTTTTACTCTCATCCTCAAATATATAGTGTGGACACCTGCTTGGAATGCTTCATATACAGTTTTGAGAATGTAATATCTCAACCAAGATAATTTGATACACAAGTGGAAGCCAGCTGCTTATCTTATAGAATTTCAGGTTTTTCTGACATTCTCATCTTCATTCCTTTCTGCCTGCTTATTAATAAATCTAATTCCATTTGGAAATCTAGGTTCTGATTTCAGATAAAAACAAAACCACCACTAGACAGGAAAAGCAGTGATTTTTAGGAGCTTACTGGAAATGAAATCTCTAAGGTTAAGGTTTCCTCAATGGACCACATAAGCAGTGTGGCAGGAATGGCGGGCACTGCACTGTTCATGTTCTCCATTCATAATTTACTGCTGCAGCTGGGAGACAACTGCCTGCCCACAGTCTACAATTCCCAGCCCCTCAGCATGAAGGTGTGGCCATGTCACTAGTTCTACAATTGAGTGTGAGCACAAGTGATGTGTAGCTTTGCAGGACCAAGACTTCCTCTTCCCTCCCAGGCTCAAGAGGAACCATGGATGGAAGAAACCTGGTAAGCCTTACAAAGTTACCATTTTGTTTAGATTTGAACTCATGATGGCAAAGACAGAAGACTGGCCACTATGACTTCTATGTGGGCCCTTCTGCCTCAGACATGGGAGCTAGTGAGTATACAGAGGAAGACCACAGGAAATGAGAACCTTCTTTATTACTAGAAGCCTATAACAATGAAGTCATTGGAAACATAAATTATTCAGAAATTATAAACCTGGCAAGTAATTATAATATTGTAGTTGCTAAGAACATTGATGATTATTAGCACAAATGAGTTAGAAAAAGAAATTACGTCATTTAGTGTTTTAGTAGATTTTTTTTTTTAAATATGTTAAACCATGGTAACAAGCTCAAGGATATGGTATCTGATAGAAGAACAAATCAATCAAATTTATTGGAAGAAATCACCCTATGTGGTGTTTATAGACATGTACCTTCTGACAAATTCAAATTAGTTGACTAATAATATTAGGTCTACTCCTCAGTTAAGTTAAACATTAATGGATAAAAAGAGAAGAACTTGGTCTTATTCTTATGAGTTTCAGCTATGTGACCATGAGGATGGGTGTAACAAGGGAGACTGCTGGTGCCAGACATACCTAGGTGACTGGCCTGACTTTGAATAGTATATTAAACTTTCTGAGGCCCAGTTTCCTCATCTGTAATATTGTTTTAGTGGGTTGTTGTCAGATTTGAAATTAAAAATATGCATCGGTATACAAACACACATCTCACATAAGTGATGATACATTGAAGGTGATCCAATTGTTAAAATAACTTTGGCCACATTTGAAATAATTTGTCAGCTATTCCTCCTGAATACTCAGAATAAATGCCCACTGAGAAGAGCAGCCCCTGTCCTGGGATCCTTTGACTCTCAGCTGATACTCTTTCATGATGAGCCAAGTCACCCAAGAATGAACATGGTCTTGAACTTAAATGGCTAAATATAAGGAAGTCAAAATTCTTTTATATGGTAGAATTTGGGACTCAGGCTCTCACTTTGTGGTCTATAAATAAGCCAAAATGGGCCATAAACACATGAGTGCATTGTGGAATCAATAACAGGAACTTAGAAAGAAATCAGGGCCATTTCTTGAAGGATAAGAAGGGCAAACCATTACTTGATGACTCAGAAAACACCAGAACCATGAATGGGCAGACCTACTTCTTAGAAACATGTGTCCTCTGTATTTTGATCACCACTGTCATGTGTGGACATAGGCGCCCCCTGTTACACCTTGAGTAGAAGCTCTTATGCTTCCTGATGGTATGAAAAAAGGTTTTCAGTATGGTTTGTAGGAGACCATTCTGCATGGCGCGGGTCCAGCTCCTACTCAGAGATGCACAGGACCCACACGCATGGATAGGTTCTCCTGTGAGGAATTAAGCCTGTAATGTGCCTAGGCCGCTTTGAGTCTTGCTTTTGCTAAAGACTCCCTCAGCTTGAATTGAGACAGCAAGTGCTTATTGTAACTTCCTAAAATCCATACTAAACCTTCCGAGGATGAGTGTAACCGGTTCGGCCACTTTTCCCTTTTTCATTTGCAAATATCCTTCTTCTGTGATGTGATTAGTGGCATTGGCTGCTTTGTTGTCTGTAAAAGGTAACCACCTAAAGTGAACCTGTGCATAGTAAATGAGGACCATAATGTAATGTGCGCAGTAAGACAATAAAAGCTCATAGAAGCAAGGGCCATGGCTTTTGCTCCCCTTGAGAGAAAAGCCATGCTGTGCCTTTTCCTCCACCGGACTTGGTAGTCCATGTGAGTGTCTCATTTCATCTATAATGACAAGGACACTGTGGCCCGGTGTCTGCCTCAATGGTTACCTACCATTGCAAACCTGAATCTGGAGAGCAAAGAGAGGGTGAAATATACACAACCACTTTACATAATGTCATTCTTCCAGCTTCCCAAATTCAGAGAACTGTGGTTTCTCCTCCTCATATATACCAGACTACAGGGTTCTTCAGGATGTGTGTGTATATATATATATAAATAATTGCAAAGATTATCCACATAATTATGGAGGCTGCAAGGTCCTAAATTCTGAAGTCAGCAAGGTGGAGACCCAGGAGATTTGAAAGTATAAGTTCCAGTGCAAGTCCAAGTCCAAATTCAAAGGCAGTTGAAGACAAATGTCCCAACTTAAAAACATTCAGGTAGAGTAAAGTTCCCTACTACCCAAGTTTTTTGTTCTATTTAGACCTCAAATGGATTGAATGAGACCCACCCACACTAGGGAGAGCAATCTACTTTACTCAGTTTACTGATTCAGACCTTAATCTTATGCAGAAACACCCTTACAGATGCCCAGAATCATATGTGACCAAATATTTGGGAACACACAAATTATCCATCATGCTCCACACTAACTACCTGGACTTTAGTATTGGAAAATCCCTTACAAATGATATGGTCATGGATATTAAACTTAAGGGATCCAAAAATGAAATTCAGGGATCTGGCAAGTGTCTACGTGTGTTTGTGTGATGGATATGAGAGTTTTTTTCTGAGAAGAGCTTTATAGCTTTCAAATGACCTTCACTTGTGCTCTTATAACCCAACATATTAACCATTATGTGGTAAAATACCCACAGGATATAGGGTCCTGAGTGAGGCAAAAGTGAACTCAGATGCACAGGCCTCTTCAACAGGAAAGCTAGGACACAGCTTTCCCATTTGCTAACCTGGTTTTCGTAGCCCTCATGTGTGTTCCTTCTAGACAGAGAAACCGGTACTTAATGATTTACTGGTTATTAAAGGATATGTGCTAATTCACTAGTATAAATAACTTTTAAAAATGTGTACCAACACTCTATTTGGAATTTTTGACCTTCAGGGGACAGATATTTTATTGTCTTTATTTATAATATGAGAGATCTCACATGTTCTAAAATTATCTTTGGGGTTAAAATCTTTTAAGTCATGGGAAGTTATGTTTTCTGAGCTTTACTTTTGAAATTCCCCCATATTACTTTCTGGGATTCCATATGGATTTATCTCTCAGTTTGGATCAAAGTGTAGCCATAGCATGTAACTAAAATATGGCTCTCATTGCAGAACCCTAGACTCTGGGAAACAAAAATTTGCTAACTAGTGGAAACTAATAGAAGTATTTCAAAAATATATTTTACCTTTTCCTTAGAATTCTGAATAGAAGTTACTGGTTTTTATCTCAGTGTCTCCTATTTATTTAATCATTTTCTTCATTTTATACTGAAGTATTTCTAAATAACAGGAGGAAAATTGTTTTATGATACCAATAATTTAAATTCTCTTTAATTTAAAATACAATCTTTTAAATGTCACATTTCATATTCTACTGTTCATTACAATATTTTGTGAAGTGTGCATTTCATAACCAAGGGAGCCTTAGGAGTCATTGTCACATTGAGGTTCTCCTTTTGCAGACCGCACAGCCTTCAGAGCGTTTGAAGATCACACATATTCATAGAGTCACCTAGTGAGAGCAGTTGCTGAGATGAATATTGGCTGAATTCATGCTTTCAATAATACATTTTACTTTATTTTGTGTAAATGTGAAATTTAAACAACCCAGAAAGGTTCATCACATCATGCACCAGGGACAATTCCTGAGAGCTACAGCAGGTGGCAGCATATAATATCTCAAAAGCTCTGAAGAGCCTCTAAAAAAAAGAAAAATCTAAGCCCAAAGCCAACAGCAAGCAGGGCAGGTTCTCTCTATTTAATGTGACTGGGTTCCCTCCCCCATCTTGAATTTAAAATTAACATGTATGTGTATGCTAGCAATGAAAACATCTTGTCACTATGGAGATAACATATACTAAGGTCAATAATAATAATAGCTAAAATTTATTGAAGGCTAAATCTCTGCTTCTCTTATGAGCCGTCCATATGTATCATTTACTTATTACTCACAACAGTCTTTCTGTTGGTATTATTTTGCCCATTTTACCAACAATAAAACTGTAGCAAGAACCAAATTTTTACAGCTACTAAGTGGAGGAGTAGGATTTTAAATGCCCAGTCTTTCAACAACAATATCATTTTGCTTAATTGTTGTAAATGTAGGAACTGAATAAAATTATAAGTATCAGGAAAAATATGATGAGTTTTTAGAAAAGAAACCTGAAAAGTGAAGATAATTGTTAAACAATGGAGAAATTACTAGGTCATTAAGGAGTTATCCAGTAAGATATAAAGAAATTAACTAATAAAACTCAATAATTTAAATAGGAGAGAAATTGGGATTGCAAGGAGTCACAGAGTTAAATGGTATAAATCAGAGCAGCCAAATGTAAGACAAAGAAAAGTGGCAGGTAAGGGCAGGAGAAATAAGTGAAATTTGTGTGGGCACACAGAATCTCAAAGGAGATGCAGGGCTGTGGAGAGGCGCTGGACCTGGAGCATCATTGAGGGAATCAATCTTTTTCATGTCTCTGTGCTTCCCTAACTCCATCCAATTCCAAGGTGATTTTTTCTGCCTAGCTGGATCTGTGCTGTAAGTAGATTACACACTCCCCCACCCCCACAGGGGAGTAGAACAGAGCCTACAGAATATTTGTTTTGTATCCACAAGTTTTTCTTGGTGTGAACATTAGGAAGAGTAAGCAGATTTACGGATAGCCTTTTGTTTACTGACTTTCCTTAATTATTCACTCATATGTCTCTAATGTCCTCTCTCCCTGAAATTTTGCTCTCACCCCGGACTATGGGCTCTTCTCTGAATATATCCCTCAGTTTTGTCCTCCCATATAGTTGATTATCTTGTTTTCTAAAACCTGGAGAGAGCCCCTCCTTCCTGGGCTCCTTTTAATAGTGATTGTAGGCCTAATGTCAATATTGACCAAAGAAGGGACATAATGCATAACTAAGGGAAATGGGGATGGTGGGGGAGGGTGGAGCAGGAAGTTTCAGAGAGGCTGCAGTAAATAGCCGATGTTTCAAAATCAATGTGACAAAAAGCCTTCTCTTGGCATTGTCATTTCTTTGTTGTAACAATCATATCTCTAACAAGACTGTAAATTCCTCTGAGAGGTAAGACACGTTTTATTTAATTTTGAGTCCTTCCCAACCTAAGCTACTAATACCTCACACTGTACTTGAGCCCAATGAGAATTCAGTGGTTGTAGAGGGTGAAGTGGTACAAAGTCTGGCTTCTATTGCACCTGGATTATTTTGGCTGGACCCAGGCACAACTTATGCAGGTTTCTTAGTAGCCATGGGTCAATGCAGAGGCTGGCCAAGCTGAAATCAAACAGATATCCTTTTTCTAATTTGAGGGAGAGAATAAACAATTATAAAATATGGCCATGAGACAAATAGCCAGGTGGTACATGTCAGTTTACAAAATAAAGAATATGCTCAGGAATACACTGTCAGCTCCTGTCAAAACCAGGAGGTACACCCTTTCATTTGTAGACTAGAAGAAAAATTAAAGTACTCCCAAATATGAGAGATCTGTCTATATGTAGCACAACTGCTGATTCAGGGCTGGCACAGGAAGCTGAAGTAGGAAGACCAGCATCTTGGAGGAAGAGGGCAGAGAACCCAGCTATTAACTAATACCACCTCCTAACACCATTACTTCAGGGGCTAGGACCTTAACATATAAGTTTGTGAAGGACACAAACATTCAGTTAATTTCTGATTGTGTTTATTAGGGTCCTCTCTCTTTTTTTCTTGATGAGCCTGCTTAAAGGCTTGTCAATTTTGTTTATATTTTCAAAGAACCAGCTCCTGGAATCATTGATCCTTAGAATTGTGCTTTTAGTCTCTATGTCATTTAATTCTGCTCTGATCTTCTTTATTTCCTTCCTTCTACTTGCTCTGGGCTGTCTTTGTTGTTGTTGCTTGAATTCCTGTAGGTGTAGGGTTAAGTTGTTTGATTGAGATGTTTCTATCTTTTTTAGGTAGGCCTGTATTGCTATGAACTTCCCTCTGAGGACTGCCTTTGCTATGTCCCATAAGTTTTGGGTCGTTGTGAGTTCATTTTCATTTGTTTCCAGAAACTTTTTGATTTCCTCCCTAATTTCATTCTTGACCCACTCATTGTTTAATAGCATGCTATTCAATCTCCATGATTTTGAGGACTTTGGGTTTTTCCCCTTGGGGTTGGTTTC
>PVKU01011506.1:0-42817 GCA_004027475.1 Anoura caudifer | reverse complement strand
GCCTTGTGCGGCCTCACTGGTTCTGCACAGTTGCCGCCCCGTGCCCGGGGTCTGCTATTCGCCACCTGTGCACCTGGGGGCTGCCAGCCGCTGCTGCCTGCGTGCCCGTCCGCACCTCTGCTTTTTCCTGCCGCGACTCCACCCCTCTTACTGGTCTGGATGAATCATTGTTGGACTTCCAAACAGTTTGATTTTCTGAGTTCTGGTTGTTTTCTTGTTTCTAAATATTTGTTGTCCTTAATTTTGGTTGTGAGAAGAGGCACAATGTGTCTGCCTATGCCTCCATCTTGGCCGGCAGTCTCCAATATAGGTGATGTTCAACCAAAAACTTTGAGACCAAAAGTTGCACTGAAAGGAAAAAAAGTTTATTGGTCCATTTGCTAGCCAGGTCCTGGGGCCCACAGTCCAAGCGATCAGCAGCAGGGCTAGATGGAAAAGACTATCATGTTCACCATCCTGGGATTGCCAGGGCTCTTTTATACAATGAGTTTGGGAAAGAAAGATGTAAGTTGTTTTGAAAGAATTAACAGAGCTATACACTAGGAGAGCAGAATAAGGTGAAGCAGGAATGTTCTGGGATAGGTGAATAGTCCCCAAGGAAGAAGTACTTGTTTCTGAATTGGTGGTGGACAGCGCTCCAGGAAGTTCATGAGCAAACAGGATAAAGTGGCATCTGGTGGTGGGGTATTTCTTCTAGATGACTGCTGAAATAGCTGCCTGGAAGTTAATTCAAAGTTTGGGGAATGCAGGTAGAGTTTTAATGTCAACTCCAAGCTACTAACTGATTAACTTTCTTTGTCTTTTCCTCCCACCTCATCTCAGATTCTTCTCTTTGGAAAAACTGTCCTAGTCTATGAAGTCTGAGGGCAGGGCTCATGCTTGACCATTTCCCCCACCACATATTAAGCGCAGAGTAAGGTGCATAAAATGCATTAAAAAGCGACATTTGCAGAACGACTGAATTTACTCACTATCACTAACCAATTCCCAGCACAGAGCCAAGGGAGTGATACCAGAAAAGGGATGAAAAGTAAAGGCTGAGAACAGCCTCAGCTGGGCAGTGGTGGGCTCCTAGGCCTCCACTGGGTCAGAAGGGGAACCTTTTGCTCCTCTAAGTTTAAAATATTTAAGTTCCTGTCTCCATTCAAAGGAGAATCTACTAACAGCAACCCTACCATTTGTTCTTTAATGCACTTTATTTTGCAGAGCAGCTTTAGGTTCACAGCAGAACTGAGCAGAAAGCACAGAGTTCCCACTTACTCCCTGCCCCATAGATGCCCAACCTTCACGCCCCCCCCCCCCAACATCCTGCACCAGAGCGGTGTGTTTGTTACAGATGAGGAACTTGGACTGGCACATCATTATCACCCCAAATCCATAGGGCCACCTATTTATTTACACCTTGTAGACCTCACAGTTGATAACACCAATTAAATCCGTTTGCTCAAGGTAGTTCAAGTTGTTTTCTGTCACTTATAACTGGATGCATCTTGACTAACATTCCACCTGTCCAGACTTATATCCTGAATGCTCCTTGCCTCCCACTCCATAGTTCAGTCTCAGATTTTTACCACTCCTAGATACTCTTCCTTTCTCATTATCCTGCTTTAGGCTCCCCCATTATACCTC
Organism: Anoura caudifer; assembly: GCA_004027475.1. Taxonomy (NCBI): domain Eukaryota; kingdom Metazoa; phylum Chordata; class Mammalia; order Chiroptera; family Phyllostomidae; genus Anoura; species Anoura caudifer. The sequence goes on along the minus strand of PVKU01011506.1, from coordinate 41,188 downwards.
CTTCTGTGTCTCCCAAAGGGCAGGGCTCTCATCTTACTCATCTTTGTATTTTCCACAGCACATATCATGGGTCCTAGTAAATGGGCTCAGTAAGTGTGCGTCGCAGCAAAATGAAACACCAATGACATGTAAGAAGATCTCATCACATTTTTTTCTTTTTAGCCTTCATTTACTAAAGTAATGGTCAAGCCAGGATTCAATAAAGCAATGCTGTCTTCCAAGAAATAAAAATCTCATCAAAAATGTTTTAAACTTAATCAGAAAAGTTTTGGTGCTATTTAGAGTTTAACATTTGCAAGCCAAGTATGCCTCACTTCATCTCCCCAAATAGGCCCAAGAAAATATGATTCAGCTATTCATTGAGAGCAATGTAATACAATTTGTTTGTCTCCTTGGGTAAATTAAAAGTATTTGAGATGGAAAATGCTCAAGTCATAAGTGGAGTCACTTGTTGAAGTAACAAATGAGCCTGCTATTCAGCTTGTGGGTACCCACAAGGCCATCCCCATTGTTAAAATATTAAAATAGTTCACTACAGTTTGGTAACTAGTTTCTGTCCTAAGCTTCCTAGGTGTCTTAGTTCTTTTCCAAAGGAATCCCCGCCCCACGCATCCTAATATCCAGCACCCAAAGGACTAATACCTGACCCTATTTTGCTGAGAGGGTACCTACAGGACTTTGCTCTTTCATTAGGACCAGGATTCTTTATGATTAGTTGATGGTCAAGTCATACATGTTTTTAAGTCTTTTGACTACCACTCCTACACCAGGTGAAAAGCCTTTAGCAAAGCAAAATATTCAATGATTTCCCACCCTACCACCACATACTGTCCTTTTTTTAACCAGAAAGATCAATAATAAGTGAGAGAATCTTGCAGAAAAACTTATTTCATTGGGCTATCTGACTGTGGTGCATTTTAGTCATTCACAGAGCAGGTACTACAGGAATTTACTATCCTCTAGGCAGTAAGTGGGGTTGTAGTACCTACAACCTCTATACAACCCCATTGACAGCTTGTATATTGGTGAGTCCTAACCAGGGGCCTCCATTAAGAGCATACCTATTGAAAGAATGTCCAGAAAGTTAAAACCTTACACAAGGAAAAGTGTCTCAGCCTTGAGTGGGAGGGAACATTTTTGTATGTCACATTCTCAAATTCTTTCTGGGAAAAATCCTAGCATTCCTGATAAAATTCCTCAGCAATCTGCAAACTTTAGATAAACTTTAACAGCTCTAAGAGTTGTTGCAGGCTGAGTTCCTGGGGAAGCAGACTGTCAGAGAGAGTCCAGCATGCAGGGAGAGCCTTTGGGATCAGCCTTTGGGGCGGTGGGGGGGAAGGGGGGAGATGGGAGAGTTGGGTAAAAGGAGCAACAAGAGGCTCCATGAACACTATGTTAAGAAACAAAGTTTGACTGAGTAAATTTTAAAGATTTTATAGGCTGCAGTCAGCGATTCGTGAATTGGGCAGCAGCCCATCTAGCAGATAGAAAGGAGCTCTGAGGAGCTGTACATACAGTATGAAGATCTTTATAGGCAGAAGGGATCAGGAGCAAGGAATTTACGCTAGCAAAAAGCAGATTGGCTGCAGCAAGTCACCTCCCTTTAGGGGATGGCAGGGGTCTATCAGGCCGATTATGTCAGCAGTGATCACTAGGTAACTCCTGATTGGCTGCTCTAAGATTCCATTTCTGGGAAAGCTGAAACTGTAATTGAGCACTAAGTCTTGGTTAGATGATGTGGAGATTAGCATCAATGATGTCACTTGGGGCTTGTTGTCTTGTTTTTAATACCCATGAAAGTGACAGAGCGGCCCTTTAGTGGCTTCAGAGTAGTCCTGAATTGAGACAAGAATATAGGGTGCTGACAACAAGCACCCTATAGGGTGAGAAACCAGAGAGTTTGCCAGTTTCCATGGTGCACATGCCAGAGCATGACTCATTTCAATCTCTGCATGTGGTGTCACCAAACATGGAACTGGAGATGTGCATGATCGGGACTCCAGAGAGAAGCCTGGCCCTATCAACACACTGACTGGGAGGGCAGGCCTGTACACTCCCACATCCACCAGTGGACGGATGTGGGCCACGCTGGGAGGAGGCATGGCCTGGGGCAAGGCGGCTCTCTGCCCTGATACAGTCCACTGCAGGCAGTCCTCTGACAGCACCCCCGGAGGCTGCGGCAACAAAGTCCTTTTTTGATGGGGACCTGGGCAGCCCCTCCCAGAGGCCCCCATACTTGTTCTGGAAAACCAGCCACCTGCCCACTCAGCAAACTGTCAGCTAAGAGTCTAGTCATCTTTCTCCTGCAGATAGTAGAGCTAATATATAAGCATATGGAAAGATTTCCAGCTGTCTTAAACAGCATGTGTTCAGAGTAATAAAGGCAAAAGACACTCTGGAAGATCAGAAAGTTGGAGGGAAGATAGAGCTGCTCAGGTGGGCCTCTGCTAGAAAAGCAAGGTTTAAGACCGCCTCGAAGAGTCAATACAACGGAACTGAGGTGGAAAACAAAGGAGACTGAAAGGAGCTCCATTTCCTTGTGGTCCTGATTCTGGCACGTGCCAGTCCTCGGGCCACGTGCAAAGTGCTTCACTTCTTTATGCCTTAGTTTTCCCATGGGTAAAATAATAATAATAACATAATAATCTTTATGATATCATCTACTTCAAAGCATTGTTGGAATGTTATTGCAAGGAGCTAAATGCAAAGATACTACGTCACACAGTTGTGTGTGTGTTTATCTATACTTATCTATATATGTGCATATATATCAATATTGATATATAAGTATCTGTAAGTATATATCACACCTACAACCATGCTTATATAAGTATACATGCACAAATATGTACATCTACAGTATATCAATATCTATCATCTACACAGGGTCTGGCAGAAGTAACGCCATTGAGTGTGGTTGATAGGGTACATGAATGTCTCACATGAGAGGGACAGCAATTTGAACATTTTCCTAAAATGTCATATTGTGTGTTGAGTGTGATATTGTTATGTTACAGAATTACATACTCATGGTTTTGCAATAAAATATTTGGTATAGATTGCCAGCTCATGAATGGGGGGCATTATTTGTGCCGAACTGGGTATATATATGGGCAAAATTTCATTTCACCGGACCTGGGCAAGCACATCCTGATATTTACAAGGACCAGGGAAAGAACATGAATGGATGCCTCCAGCTTCCCAGCCCAAACCCTGCCCTGCATCCCAAGGCCACACACATGCACATGCAGGCACCTCAGCTGCCTCATCCTAACTTCATACACCACGTCCCCAGCTCAAGTCACCCCTCAGGTCTATGAGGACACACTGGCAGCGGGATCAGCCCCCAGAAAGACAAGCCCTGGGGGAAACACCCATGCAGCTCTGGGGATAGACTTTGGGGGCCAGGAATTCTGAGGCCCTAGGTATGTGGTCTAGAAGGAAGGGGCTCCAGTGGCCCCCTTCTTGGCCAGTGAGAGGTGCAGGCAGAGGAGAACCTAGAGCAGAACCTAGGTCAGCCCATTTGCCCAGATCCAAGGGCAGTTTTACTGGGGAGCAACTCTCTTAATGCGATGCTCCATCTTTCGTTCTTATAGGACTGTGATAAAGTGATCACGTCAGAAGAGAGGCTCTGCTACACTAGAAAGGGCTGTGGGTTGGGTCAGGACCTCCGAGTTATGACCCTCGCCACAAGGCCTAGGATCGTGAGTTATACATCTTAGACTTGTCTCCACAGCACCAGGTGCCGGGATGGCCCAGAGTGAGATCGAATGAGCAATTCGTATTTGTAATGTCAAAGACTGCGGAGATTCCAGAATTCAAGTTGGTTTTCAGAGTGATTTTTAAAAAAGGGTTGCATTTTGGTTGTGTGTGTGTGTGTGTGTGTGTGTGTGTGTCTAACCCAAGGTCCAACCCTGTCCCTAAGAGCTGGATGCCCTTGTCTTTCTTACCTGATCTGAAAGTTCCCTGTCACCTCCCCAAACACCCAAATGAACTTTCACACTATTTAGTCTTTTTCACCAGAATGGGAATCACGGATAAAAAAGAGTTCAATGAGCAAAACACTAAGTTTTCTGTTCCTGCAGGATGAGTCCTTATTTCACCCATTTGAACTAATGATCATGCAAATGAAAGAATTACCCTGCAGACAGGTAGTCAGTGGTGAACAGACAAGATACCAACATGTCTCAGGTAACTGTTTGTAAGTTTATGCTTTTGAAAATAAATAACATCAGAAATTTAATCATGCAGAAGCAGTTCACAGCCATTAAAATGAAAGATCAAAGTTAAAGGGAGTGAGAACTGAATGGAGCATCTCTTAGTTAACCCAAGTAGAATATTTCCTTGCCCCTGGTGTCCTTCTAGAACCCAGAACCAGAAAATGGCTCTATTTATCCTGTTGGCTGCAGTGTGATCCTTCCTGGAGTCATCAAATGCTGTGTGTGTGTGTGCGCGCGCGCACGTTGGAGGGTGATTTGTGAGACTCACTGAGCTGCGTACAACTTGCTTCCATGTAACTTGATTGTGTAACTGGACTCACCCCTTTCCTTATGCTGTCCTGTTTCCACACTGGTCTTGTTTAAAAAACAAAACAAAACAAAACTGTTGAATCAGACCATTCTGGAACCCCTGATGAAGTCCTCCAGGCAAAGGTGAGCAGTTATCAGCTAGAATTGATTTGCTACAATGTTTTTGAACATTGTTTTATGCATTTTCATTGCAAACTTTCTCACCATTGAGCTTATTCATACTGTTGTACAGGAGGATTTGATGCTTCCTAAATAAAGGTTGTACTTTTCCTACATTCTCTGTCCAGGATATAATGAGACTTTATATAACTATACAGCCTAATTATCAGGAAAAAAAAAAAAAAAGAATTGCAAGCCTCAGGAGAGAGAGCCACAGAGAAAAATATTCCAAGGATCTCTGTGTTTTCTCCTATTACTTTTGTCCTCTACTTTTTTCCACCACATTTATCAAGCTTTTCACATTTTTTCAGCTCTGACCAGTAGACGTGTACTGGGGTGACTTTATATTCTTTGCATGGTTATGGTTTGGGATTTGAAGTCCTTGGAGGACAGGCATAAGCTTAAAATCACATCTGGCAGAGAAATGACTAGTAAAGAAGAATGCGAGGCATCTTCTGCAGGCATTCGAGGGGTCCCCTGCCATTTTCAGGAAGACATTTTCACCCAATAGCTGACCCAGTCCACACAGTGATGCCTTTGATTTGCAGGGGAGGAAAAAACTTTTCTCTGTCCTTGAGGTTTTTCTAGCTGGTCTAATAATCAAGTAGACATGAGATAGAAGAACAAGAAAAAATAAGCCAATTTAATACATACCTGTGTATGGGAACCCTGCATACTTGAGTGAGTCAGGGGCCCGGCATGCAGAGAGGTTCGGAGAGAGAAAGGGGGACGGAGGTGTGTAAGGCATCCTGAGCTAGGGATGAGGGGAGTGCAGCGCTTTGGGGCTGCAAAGGGTCATTGCAGGGTGACAAGGAGAGCAGATGCTTAGTAAACAGAAGTTTGTCCTGCCCTTTAGATTGGTCAAAAGAAGTAATCTCTGATAATCTCTTATGGGCAAGGCCACTGATTCAAGTTTTTCTAGGTAGTTAAGGGGGAGAGGGCTGACGTTTCTCTTGATCCGGAAGATAAAGTTGCCTTTAGCTCAAAGTACTCTGCAGACCACCAAGGCACATCTTGGGGTGGCTCCTTCTGAACCTGCACAGATTCCTGGGAGGAATAGGTTTATAAAGGAAGGAAGAAAGCAACATTTAAATGTGATCTCTACTATAAGTATAGCCTCTCAACCCACACACATACACACTAACACACACACTCACTCGCTCACTGGCGCACAGACACACACAGAGTTTGCTATTCTTCCGCTAATGGGATCGGCACCGCTTAAAGCCGACTGCTAGGTCATTGTCTGCGACCACAGCAAGGGAAACATTATTTAAAAGCCATTCAGACCCTAAAAGAAGCAGCTGAGCAGAGTAATTATCAGAGACTCTCCATTAACGAGGGCATCTTTGCTCTTTGTCTGAGTTGGTTTAATAAGGTTCACTAATGGGACTGTGGGGGAGGGGCACACTAATGGTTCTAAAAAAGCCCCTTCTTGGCCCCTTTTTTTCTGGGGACTGTCTTTAGAGATGCTGACAGTAAAGCCAGAAGTTATCGTACTGCAAAATGACCTTCACAAAACCTTGGTGGGGACCCCTGCTGATTAGAATTCAGGTTTTCAAAATTAGGAAACATGTTTGTCTTTCTCTCTCTTCTATTCCAAGGTGATTTCCCCCCACTTCCTCTTACTGGTCCTTGGCCCTTGGTGTTTGGTGAACTTGGCATTGGAAACAGCGTCACTCAGTGGTAAAAAGCAGAATAACTCTCCCGGGCAATTTCTCCTTAGGCTTGTTGCTTCTACTCATTTTCCAGTGGTCCACTTCTCTAGAAAAACCACCTGACCTATTATTCCTTTTAAAATTTGAAGTTAGAAGTCAATCCCACGCTTACATTTTGGACTTAGGATGGCCACCTGAATTCAAAATACTACATTGTTATCTGCCAGCTTTATAACGAAGGCCTCACACATGCGGTTTTGCTGGAGGCTTACAGCTCACAAGGGGAACTCCCACACGTTATTACTTTTGCCTGGGAAGTGGCGGAGCTGTCCCCTTCTCATTTCCCCTGCTCCAACCCTACATCAGGCTCCCATCTTCTCTCCTCTGGATGACTGCAGGGGTCCCCTCACTGCTCTCCCAGCAGCCCTATTGCTCCACCTCCACCCCTACATGGTGAGGCTCTTTCTTCCTCTCTAGCAACGTCTTGCACCAGGCTCCTCCCAACTGTCTGCACAGGCACTGGGGCCTTTTTCAGTGAGTGAACACATCATGCTTATTCCTGCCACAGGGCCTTTGCATATCTTTCTGCATAGACCACTCTTGGAAGGATCAGTGGTAGTCCGCACTCATCCTTCAGCTCTCAGCTCGGTAACGAGATGTTCAGGGAAGACTTCCCTCACAGCCTTTGTTAGTTGACAGCTTCTACTTTGTGTATTTATAGCATCATATACTCCTCCTTCACCGCACTGTTGCAATTAAGGTTTTCTATTAGGTTGAATGGTTTAACATTAAGAACTACCTCCTCATGTGTAAGCGTCATGGGAGTAATCACCGGCTCCATGAGCAGTAACTATGTCTGTGTTCGTGTGCCCTTATATCCTCAGTACCCAAGACACTGTCTGTGACCGAGTGCTTAGTAAATATTTGTCACGCTTCAGATAGTAATTCAAAGTACTGTACCCCCTCCCCCACTTCTTCATGCCCGTTTTCAATATTTCAACCAAAGTGTGTTTCCTGAGAGGTTCCCATGACTACTATTGATATGTTTGGGAACTACTTATGTCCCCTATTTTTCCCCATCAGTGTAGAGGGCCAGGTGTCCTTTCCTACAGGGTTAAAGACTAGTTTTCTAGTTACTAGGGTAGAAAGAAGCACATTCTTATTCCCCTAAGTGGAGCTTTCTGCAGTAGCATAGGTTCACAAGGCACAAATAAACACACGGGAGCTCTAATAATGCCTCCTGTCTTCTCAAGACCTGGTGGGAAAGAGAAGGGGGTGCTTAGCCCAAGAGAAAGAGGAAAACCAAGGACTGAGATTCTCAGCACTCCAGACATACAGGTACAGAGATGGGTAGGTGGGATTTTCCCAGTTGTGTGTGGTTCCCAATAAAACTGGCGACTTTCCCAACTGGTTAGAGAAAGAAGGCTGGGCCTCGGCGGGTGCAGAGTACCAGTGTGGACTGGGTACGCATTCTGTTGCTCAGGCTGTCCTGCAGAGGTGGGCATCAGGCTGGGTGACCCTGGATTGCACTGAGTGGGATCAGGCATTCGTACAGTGGGCTGACCAAGCCCACCTATCCCTTTCCTCCTCTTAAAAAATAGAGCTAGAAGTCAATTGCATACTTGCATTTTTTTTTTTTTTTAGATTTTATTTATTTATCTTTAGAGGGGAAGGGAAGGAGAGAGGGAGAGAAACATCAATGTATGGTTGCCTCTTGTGCATCCCCTGCTGGGAACTGGCCTGCAACCCAGGCATGTGCCTTGACTGGGCATAGAACCATGATCCTTTGGTTCGCAGGCCTGCACCCAATCCACTGAGCTACACCAGCCAGGGCTGCATGCTTGCATTTTTACACTTAGCTATGGCCACCTAAATTGAGACCGCTCTATTACAACAAAGTTGCATCAGCCAGCCTCAGGATTCCACTGATTTGGGAACAGCCTGGAAATTGAATACAGTAAGTGTTATTATAAAGTTATGTTTTCAGAGAATCTGAGATCAAAAGGGATCATCCTCCTGAGGCCAGTTTGTTTGTTGTCCCTTAATTCTATGTAAAGTCACATGATCACACCCATGGATTCCAGATGCATTGAAGTGCAGAGCCAGGGCCAGAAAGTTTTCTGGAGCTGGTACTAGTGGAAGAGACGGCTACAAACGTTTACATAATTCCTTACCCCTGTGCGAATTACTATGGAACCTACAAACCTCTTGGCCTCAGTTAGCATGTGTCCTATGCACACCTCATGGCTCTCCAGCTGCAGAGGATGCAGAAGAGTGTAAAACTAGGTACCTAGCCACAACGACCTGACAATCTAATGAAAGAGATATGTGTTTTATGAAATAAAGCAACAGGATATAATGAGTCCTAAAGTGTTAAGTGGTAGATCAGAGCCTCTAAAAATGCAATGCACACCCCACAGCATCTACATCACTCAGCAGTATTGCTAGAAATGCAGACTTTGGGGCCCTGGCCCGCCCTACTGAATTACAGTCTGAGGGTGGGTAGCAGGGGCAGTAATGGCCTCTCCAGCGGATTTGGATACCCACTGACGTTTGAAAGCCATTACTGTAACAAGTGAGGGAGGTAGGAGTCCAAACAGACTGAGAGCTGGGGGGAGCGTTTCAAGGAGACCCTTGGGTGTAACCTGGGCGGTCCCAAAGGTCAGGTGGGCAGAATTTAGGATAATGAAGTGTTCAGGGGAGGGCATTCCAAGCAGGAGGAATAACAGGGGTAAAAGCATCAGGGGAATGATTGAAGCTCAAAGTCTGCAAGTGGAATGGAGGTAAAGGCAGATCCTGTGAGAAAGTGAGTTCATGTTGCATATATGGTATGTATATGTATGTATAGATATTTCTCATTTCAAAGGTAGTATTTATTTTGTATAAAACATAAAACATTAGAAAGGCATATAACATAGAAAACTGTAGACTGTTTTCTCATGATCTCCTCTCCAGGAAAAAAAGGTCACATTGTACTGTGCATTCCCTTAGAATTTTTTCTAGCCATAATCTAATCGCCTCTCCTTCCCGCAAAAACACCAACTAGACGTCTCTTTTGTTTATGGCTTCACGAACGCCTTCGTTCACTTTGCAAAGCTTTCCCCACACCTGTGCCCGTCTTTCCCCGTTAGTCCTGAAGATCCACCCTGTTTCTCTTTTTAAGGGCCCCGCAGGACTTCACCGCATAACCAGGCCTCACGTAACCCAGTGCCGTTCTGAATCACTGTTGGCTCTCAGGCTGGGCGACTGTAAGGACAGAGGTGTTTTAGAACACTCTGTAGTTGCGAGGATGGCTGTGCCGTGTGGTAAGCTCAAACTTTGAGAAGGTGCGTTCAAAGTGGCCTGCCAGCTCTTTCATTGGTAGTAACCTTCATCCTCTATGTCTGTATCTGTACGTATATCCACGTATAGTTTCACCTATACCTTCAGACGTATATACGTTTGTGTACATATATGTGTCTGTACATATATGTATATCTATATCCATGACTATATCTGTCTAGCATTAAATGTCACATAAAAGGAAAATGAAAGACCTTGACCCACACTTTTCAAGAAATGTCTTTTTAAAAAATATTTTATTGAATTTATTGGGGTGACGTTGGTTAACAGAATTACACAGGTTTCAGGTGGACAATTCTGTAATGTATCATCTGTATACATCATCATGTGTTCACCACCCAAAGTCAAGTCTCCCTCCATCACCTTTCCCCTCTTTTGTTCTCCTTTACCCTCTTCAACCCCCCCAACCCCCTTTCCCTCTGGCAATCACCATACTGTTGTCTGTTTGTTTGTTTTTTTCTTAATCTCAGCCCCGCAAACCCCCTCCCCTCTGACAGCTGTCAGTCTGTTCTCTGTACGCATTTGTCTGTAAGGGAGACCATTCTCAGTTCCACAAATTTTTCTCCAACAAGAGGCAGTTTCTTGTAGGGAGAGACTTTCAGCCTCAGCCCAGCCCCTCCCTAGGAGTTTCGATGTCTTTGTGATCTGAAACTTCATCACGATCTTTGGGGTTAGGATTCCAACACATGAATTTGCAGGGACCCGAACACTGACCCAAGCACGGAGCTTTCTCATGCCACAGAAGTGGAACTATTAAAAGTACAGTGATTCTCAACCACAAGTTTCTCCTATGAGAACTTCAACTATACCCCAAGTTTACTTATTACAGGACAGTTCTGCAACAAAGGAATTTAATAGCTTGCCTGTAATGTCCAGGCAGTTTACCTAAACAGTATCCTGCTTCCATACCAAAAGAACCCCCATTTTATTCAGGATGGCAATGCACCCACCAAAATAAAAAAGACTTGCCGTTTGGAGTGGACAGATAACAAGTTCTAGCCAAGGTGATGTAAGCAGAAATCTGGCAGATGAGGTTGCTAGGAAAGGTACTGTTTTTCCTCATTAAAAAGGACAGTTTTGACTTGTGAGCATTTTGCCTTCACTTTTCCTGCTTCTTCTTGCATGTAATGTCAGCACAGAATCTTGAAGTTCAGCAACTACTTTGTGAGCTGAAGGGCAAAACACAGAAGTAAAGGATGTTGATGCCAAAAAGCCAGAGGGAGCACGCGGCCCTGATGGCAACGTGGAGATGCTGGCCCAGCCCCAGGCTGTCTGTTACACACACAAAATACTCCCCTTCCCGATACGGTCAGTGACAGCGTGATCCTAACTGATTAAAACCACAGCTTCTTCTTTGGAGGATAACTAGGAAAAGAGAGGCCTAGGGTCTGGCATTCAGCTCTCCAGATAAATGTATCAGAATCATTAAAACCTGTGGCAGACCAAGAGCAGGGCAATGGAGCGATAATGAAACCGAGGAGTTGTCTGCTCCTTACTGTCACCTCGTGCCAGCAAATGTCATCGGTGATAAGTACTCCCTTCTGAGTGCTTGCAGAGAGGGGGTGTCTTTACGTTGCCATTCTCTGAATGAAAACACAGCTCAGCACTATTGGATCGGAACCTTGTTCCTCAGCGTTCTGTAGGCATTGCTTCATTGCCATTAGGAATTTTGTGTAGCAAGAAAGAAAACCTTGTGACAAGTCCTATTTTTGTATTTGTTTGTTTTAGATTTTTTTTTTCTTTAAGGGGAGAAAATGGATGTGGTGGCATTGCCCCCCTTTAATCTTGTGGCTTAAAAATGTCCAAATATGTCTAAGTGTGCATTGTTCTAGATTGATTTCTTGTGAGACATGGCTTAGCAGGCTTAGGACATTTGATCTGGTTAAACATGTGTATTGATTCATTTGTTATCTTATCTGCAATCTAGTCTACCAGGGTTCCAATTTATTTATTTTTTCTGATACAACTGAAGGACCCAATACAGCCTGACCAGCACCCACTCATTACTGCGATTTAAAGCACACTGCTCCTCGCTGGGCAATTCTGGTCCTGCGCCCACCAGGATTGCCGCACATCCTCATCCTCACCTTCCGAGGAGAACCACTCTCCTATGGTATCTCTGCAACTGTGTCTTCTTCCTCGTTCTGGCTTCTTCTTAAAGAACAGTTAACTCGCTCTTCTTTGATCTCTATCCTTCATTTCTATCATCTTAACTTCTTTATCTCCTTGCCCTTTTCTCTGTATTTTGGGAGTGATTTAACGTGTCCTCTACATCAGTACAGCATCAATTTTGCTCTACCTCCAGTGTAACTATTTAAAAATTCCAATGTTCAGTTTTAACTTCTTTCCTATCTTTCTTTACCATATTATTCTTTCTTAAAAAAAAATTGGTTGCATTTTCATTTCATCCTAATGTATTCTCATTTTATTTCCTTCCTTTAATTGCTCATAATCCTCGCCCTTTAAAGAGTCCGTCTTGGGCCTATTAAGACTGTTGGTTCCCTGATGTTTTCTTCAGCATCCTACAGTAAATCAGTCCCCAGGGCCAGCCCTTTCCCAGAAACTCCTGGAGATTGTTTCTTTTCTCCTATTCTGCAAAAGTTCTTTCCTAAGCTGCTGTGTTTTTTTCTTACTCATCCCTGAATAAGGTAAGCTATGTCTGGACTCAAGCTTTATCACCAGACATGCTCTTGAATCCATTCCCTGTCAAGTGGAATAATGCTTGAATCCTCTTCTCTCTCAGGCACATCTGGAGAAGAGGTCACACGCACAGCTGGGAGAGCAGTTTCCATGTTTCTGTTTGTTCTTACCGGTGCTGTTGTAGCAGGAGCACCTGTCCCTGGGATCCACTCCATGGTTATGCCTCAACCCCTCCCATCTCTGCCTTCCCCTAAGAGTTAACACTACACCAACACTGTGTTCCGATCATTTCCTTCCTCTTATTTCTATAGTTTTATCACCCACATGCTAATGCATCCCTGAGCTATTTCATTAGTATTGACTTTGGTTCCCTTCATTTGTATGGAAGTTTATATTTTGGGGGGACTTGCTTCTTTCACTCAGTTCAATGTACCAGTGCCTTCCAGTCAAACAGGCACATTCTGCAGTTGAGCAAGTTGGGTTTGTTACTCCTTATGGCACAGGTGACAGACACAAGGCCCGCGGGCCGAATCTGGCCCTCCACCTTGTTTTATCTAGCTCAACACCTTGTTTCTACCCAGTGGCAGCACCGAGCTCTCACTTAACTGTTAAGGAGTAGTTACATTTATACAGTCCTAAAATTACTTTCGGCCCTTTGAAGGCAAACTCAAGGCTGATGTGGCCCCCAGTGAAAATGAGTTTGACCCCCCTGCCTTACGGTGAGTGAAAACGCACATCTGAGGAACCAGCAGAAGTCTCAGGAAGAGTGTGTGGGATTTATTATAGGATTTGGGCTTGTGTTGGGTGATTTGGGGAGAGTTTAAAGAAGTGGGGCCTTGCTCTGGTTTGGATACCCCTGGTGAGGAAGCCAGAGTCATCTCTGTGCTTGGGTGTCACACTGTATCTTACCTAGAAGGAAGGGTAGACTGAGGCGAAGGCCAGGATGGGGAAAGAAACAGCAGCCACTCATATTAGTTAGATAAGAGGATATTTGGTAATTTTTGTGGGTTGGCAATACTATTCATGTTTTGTCTGTGGTCAGATGTGATTGCAGAGTAGTCTTGTTTTTGTCTTGATCTGTTGTGGTCACAGAATGGCCTTGTCTGATGTTATATTGTATGAAATTATTTATGTTCAACAGAACACCAAGGTTGACCTGCAAGTGGCTGTCTGGTAGAACCAGGCCAGTTCCCAGACACCAGTGACTGCTTTTCTGTTCCTCAAATGTTGATGACATTCATCCATGTCACTTCATGTAGCTATAGTTCATTCATTTTCACCATGCATGGTATACTATTCCACACTCACCATAACACACTTTTGTGTATTACAGTACAACCGTATTTTATTTATTCACTCTACTGTTGATGGACATTTGACTTGCTTACAGTTGGGGGCTACTCTACCTCACCAGCCCAAAATCTGCTTGATTTTTCTGAAGCTTTCAGCTTAATGCAGGGCATGGAAAACTACAACCTCTAGATTCACTGCTACAGGGTTTTCTTCGTTCCTTTCTGAGCACTTAAATTAAGTGGACATGAACTTTGTGCCACACTTTCTGCTTCATTTATAATTGGACACTCTTGAAAAGTTTCAAATGGAGATGGGAAGCAACCAATACAGAGAGAGCTTAAAAAGCAGGGGAGGGGCAAAGAGAGAAATCTATAGACACCTAGAGTCTGTGGGAGGTGTTGGCATCTCTTCTGTTGCAGAGTAAACCCAAAGATGAGAATAGCTGGTGAGCTTATGAGAAAGTAATTATAATCATTGCAGTGGGCTGGGGTGGTCAGGGAAGCCTCTTGGGAAAACATCAGGTAAGACTGTGATGGGGGTGGATAGAGAGGAAGGTTCTGGCCCATCTGGGATAAAGCAAACATTTTGTACATTAAAAAGTAATGCTAGTCCAGAGGGTGAAACTGTGGGAGATAATAGTGGAAAGAGATTTTTTTTATCCTTACCTCAGGATATGCTCATTAATTTCAGAGAGAGGGGAAGGGATGGAAAGAGAGAGAAACATCAATATGAGAGAGAAACATCAATCGGCTGCCCTCATACGTGTCCTGACTGAGGACCAAACCCACACACTGGTCTACGGGACAGTACTCCAACCAAGAGAGCCATGCCACCTAAAGCAGGGAGAGGCTTTTTTCTTCATATAAGACCTTAGGATTGTGTGTCTTAGTTTTTGTACATCACAATTATTCACCAAGTAGTAAGTTCACCAAAGTTTTGAACTACAAATATTCTAATTTTATTTTTTGATATTTAAATCTTTGAATATTCTGAAATTTTTTTAGATAAAAAGTATGGTTTAGGGCACATTTTATTTTTTATTCTTAGTTTACCCATCACTATTCATTGATGAATACACCATCCCTTCTCTTCACCTCTCATATATTTGCCTCATCTACCTTTTTCACAAATTAAATTCACATATGTATTTGGGTTTATTTCTGATAATTCTATTCTATTATAGTCTGATCAGCTATTTCCTCTCTAGAATAGAATATTTTGATTATGGTAACTTTATAATGCATTTTAATATGTGGTTGTATTGATGGGTTATGTCCCCATTAGTTTTTTTTCAGAATTTTTCTAATTCCTCATTTACATTTCCTGATGAACTTTAGTATTATTTTGTCAAGTCAAAAAAGCACCTTGATGTTTTATTTAGTTCTATATCGAATCTATAGTTCAATTAAGGACATTAGTGTCTTTAAAATTTGTGAATAGTGTTCTCTCTTAGTGTTGTCAGCAAAGAGGAGAAATCTGAAGTAAAAAAAAAGAGGAAGAAGACAATTTTTCTTATAGTTCACATTTTTAAAAGATATGCATTTATGTACATATTTATTTATGTTTACTTGTTTGTTTATTTATTTTTTAGAGAGAGGGGAAAGGAGGGAGGAAGAGAGGAAGAGAAACATTGATGTAAGAGAGAAACATCGATCAGTTGTTTCTTGGAAGCTCCCTGACCAGGGACTGAACCCACAACCAGGAATATGGCCTGACAGGGAATCAAACTGGCCACCTTTTGGTTTGGGGGAGGACTCCCAATCAATGAGTCACACTGGTCAGGGCCATAATTCACATTTTAAAATAGAGTATGAATTGCATTGTGCCTCTGAATAGCACAAAATACTTATAAAACATCACTTCAATCTCTAAAATATCCCAAGAGCATGAAATTACTGTTTCTAATTTATAAACTGAAAACTCAAGGCAGGATCTTGGCCAAGTTTTTTTTACCTTTTATATATTTATCCTTAAATGATTTCTTTCTTTTGAGTATTCATGAAGAACTGAGTACAAATCTTCTCTGCCTTTAGGCTTTGGCAGCTTCTGGAACAAAATGAAATAATGAACAGGGTTAATAGAAAAGCTATATAAACACAAGCAATCTCATTGATGGCAACTTTATTCTGATATAAGCTACTTTATGTAAATTTTGACTCTTACCCCAACTTTGACTCTTATCCCACTGTCAAAATTATTTCCAGATTATCCAAAATGATAGGTAACAAACAAAAATAAGTTAGCACTCATTTTTAGCTTCCTATACCTCTTAATTTTAAACAGTTTCCTTTGGAGAATCATAAAATTAAAGGTAATTTTCCTGCAATTTTTCTCCTCCTAAATATTTGGGTAACACACTCGGGTGACTAAATGGATAGTTCGAATGTACCATGAAGATGGCAATCGGCAAAGAAAAGCGAAGAGAAGAGGGAGTCCAAATGCACTTGGAGTACCTGGAAATTACACCTGGCAGCCAGCAACCTTTTGTGCTTCTTTGTTGTACTGTCTTTCCCAGCAGCAGGCTCTCAAGAGTACCTTTATTTCACTGATTACTAAATTAGTGTTGGATTTAATGAGAGAGATCTGTCCTTTTATTTGTGCCTTTTTTCCCTTCTTCTTCTTCTTACTTAAAAAAAAAAGGATCAGCATCACAAAAGCTTTGTACATTTCTAGTTTGCTTTTGATGATGTGACCATTTGCTCCCCTCTATCTCCATGGTAATAAGCTTCTTCCACCCCCTCTTTCGAAGCCTCAGATACTTAGGGAGCTTCAGGAATGGAATAGAGTACATGCTAAAATAATGCAGAGAAACAAATTGGTCTCTGTAAATAGGCCCCATCTTCAAAGCATGCAATATTCTTCAAAAATGTGATCCATCTTTCTTTGCTTGAAAACAGGTGTATTTTAGATAAAATATTCAAAAGTAAAATTTTGCATCTGAGGAAATGCAGCTCAGTAAGTGCCCATATTCCCAAACAAGGCTTGGACAGGATTTTAAAACTAAAACGTCCTTGGACTTGATCCAGCCCAAGATTTTAATTGTATGTTTGAGGAAACTGAGGCTTAATACAGTTCATTGTCTTGTGTCTAATCAAAACTTGGGGCTAGGACTTATGTCTCCCACCAAGTAGTTCTTTATTCTGTTACCAACAGTTCAATAATCATTATTATTCGTTCTTAATAATATTAATTGATATTAGTGATATTAATAATAGCTGTTATTAGTAATGATAAAAGATTTCATGCACAGATGGCTATACAATGCACATAATGTATTATATCTATACTACGGGACTTTTCACTGTAACCTGAAGTCTTTTAGAAATTGATACTTCAGTTTCCAATCATGCTCTACTAAAGAATATGCTCACAGAAATCATTATTCTTAAAAGATGACTTTTATATATGCACACATACACTACATACTACATATATATTTGTAGTATATAAATAAAATATGAACAGTGGTAACTTCTGAGTACTGATTATAGTTAACATGTTTTCTATTTTATAATTTTCTCTATTTTAAGTTTCTATATTAAATCTATATTACCTTTCTTATAAGAAAAAAGTGGCTGTTACTATTAGAAAAAAAAATGTGTACATTTGATGCTGAAGATGTAAATCATTCATACCTGGCCCAATCCTATAATTCTTTTTTAAAAAATTCATTGTGGTTATGTCAATTGATAAAATCACGTGAGTTTCTTGTGAACCATCCTGCAATACATCATCGTACCCTAACTATATTGTGTGTTAACCATTCAGAGTCTAGTCTCCTTCTATTACTGCCAATCCCACTGTTCCTATCCCATAAATTCAAAGTAACTTACGGTTCACAATAGCTGTAGATATTCTGCTCTGCTCTCCCTACTAAGGCGTCAAGCTGGGGCCTGGACTAACTGCACTCCTCATCATTCCCAGAATACCAGGGATGCTTAGCCAGGAAAGAACTGACTGTAGAACTCAAAGTTTTTTATAAAGAATATCCCTGCACACCATTTTTGTTTTAACCCTCATTTTGCTTATTGTTTTAAGAGCTACTTTTAAAGTAAAGATACTATTAATTGATATTTCCTCATCATTTTCACACCTGAACACCTGGAAGTACTTCACATGCCTTAACATATTTATGGTTTCATTAAGATATGAATTTGGTCTTATAGATTCATTAGAGTGCCACGAACAAAACCCAAATGATCAACTGCATCTAGGAAATCACGGGAAATCCTCCGGGAACAAAGGAGTGTCCGAGAATAACAATAGCAGTGGGCCAGGATCCCACATGGCAATAGTCTCAGGCCTATGTGTGGCAGATGCGAGAAAATGTTCCATTGACTACAAGACTCCAATTCAGAGATTATACTTTTAAGGCACCTTCCCCCAGGTAACCAATGCATTGTCATCCTGAGCCAACTGAAAGCTATAAATTCATCTCTGCTTCTGACCAGGTAAAACACTGCAAACAACTGAGTCTAACCTCAGTTCATTCTTTCCTGCTTGATTACAGTTGAAATGAACTGGACCAATCCAGCTTTTATTATCAACGGTAATATTGATTTAATCCATTGTATAGAGGAATAATGTTTGTGACCTTGAGAAATGATGAAATGATCACTTACCATATCTTCTTTTACATATGGCTTAAACATTCTTGGGAACAACTCTAACTGCAGACTAGAGAAAAATAGAAAAGGAACATATAATTTATTCAGGGATATTAACAATTCATGAGAAGTAACCTAGTATCTTGAAAAAATGTGTCCAAAATAGATCTCTAGATTTTTGCTCCAAATCTGTTCCTTCTCTGGTAGTCACCCCTCCTCAATACATGGTATTCACCCAGTTGCTCAAGCCAAAACCGCAGTGCCATCCTTGGCTTCTGTATTCCCTTCACTCCCAAATTTAGTCCTTCAGCAAGTCCTGTTAGCTTGACTTCTAAAAAAACTCCCACATTCCTCCTGTTTTCTACTTCTTTTCCTCTCCGCAGCAGTCCCCTGATCCAAAGCCGCTTCACCTCTCACAAGAACAACGTGGTGACATCTATCCAGCCTCTCACTTGGGCCTTCACTGCAATTCCTTCTCCCTGTGGTAGCCAGATTTAACACATAAATCAGATTATGTGTTACATCTGCCATGCCCCTGCCAAAAGCATCCCCTCTCACAGAACAAAACCCAACCCCTTTTGCCCAGGGTTTCTACTTGACCTCTCCTACCTCAAGCCTTTTCTCCCAGTCTCTTCCTGGCTTTCTCCTCCAGCCATTTTGGCCTCCACAGGGTCCCTAGCTCTGCACATGCTGCCCTGTGCATGGAAGGTTCTTCTCCAAGGACCTTTGCTTGGTTTACCCATTCATATCTTTCAAGTCTTTGCCCAAATGCGTTCTCCCCAAGGGAGGGATGGTATCTTACTCTTTATCTCTCCTTAACTCTCCTTACTCTTCTTCACAGCTCTATCACTACTTGAAATGGTATCTTCAATATCTTATATGTTTGTTTCTGTCTCTGGCCTCTAGAATGCAACCATCATGAGGACAGATGTGGCCTTTCTTGTATCTACTGTGATCTCAGCTCCAAGACCAGTTCCTCACATACAGAAGGCAATCAATACATATTGGTAGAATGTAGGAATAGTCTCATCTTAATCCTTTATTCTCCTTTGAAAGAGACAGTTTTGGAAGTAGTCAGGATACTTGGGGAATAATTAATCAGCATGCATATAAGCACTTTACATGGATATTCAGGTTGTAGATTTCTGTGGCTCTGAGAGATGGTAACCCAATACATAGGCTGCTTTAAATGCTCAGGAAGGCACATTATAGTCATTTCTATAAGTGCACATGGCCCTCTTCAAGTAGTTATCTTCCTGAGAACAGAGACCATGACTTGCTCATCTCCTGTATTTTATGATAACAACTTGCAAGTAGTAGATAATAAGTAAATGCTTGATGAATTGAATGATACTGGTTCCTTTCACATCTGGCATGAATTTTTAGATTCTGGGGTATGTGTGCGTGTTGTGTATGTATATTCAAACCAAAACCATCTATTTTGAAGTGATCAGATTTGGGACACATGTCAATTTGCCTAATGGGATGTATCTGTTATGATAATCCCAATACAAATACTGCAAAAGTATTTTAAGTTGATATACTGAGCTTATGTGAAAAAATAAATAAATAGTAAAGGAAAGCCAGGAAAAAAGAAGATTAAAACTTTGAGTGGGGACTACCCTTACCAAATATTATAATATTCTATAAAGCTTTTGCAATTGAAACATCTATTCTAGGATAGAATGACATAATGTCAGATATATCAGTTGTCCCTAACTCAATTTATTAATTGTCATTATCCTCATAAAAAAAACAAGCTTTTTTATGGAGCCAGACAACTTAATACTAAAGTTTATGTGGGAAGGAGTTCCAGCCAAGATGGAGGCATAGGTAGAAATACTTCGCATCCTCCCACAATCAAAAGAAGGATAACAACCAATTTAAAAACCATAAACAACCAGAATTGCCAGAAAATCAAACTGCATGGATCACTGACAACCGAGGAGTTAAAGAAACATTCATCCAGACAGGCAGGAAAGGTGGAGATGGGTAGCCTGGCAGCTGGGTGGAAAGAACCTGAGGCAAGGCAGTGGGCCATGTGGGTGAGGCAGGGCTGGCTGGGGAAACTAAAGACTCAAAACCTTGAATTATAAAGTCCTTGGGGGTTGCAAAAGTGGGAGAAACTCCCAGTCTCACAGGAGAGTTAGTTGGAAAGTGGGGCTGGAGCTGATCAAGCAAGAGGCATTGTTCCCTCTCTGACCCCTCTCCCACAGACAGTGCCACAACACAGTGATGTGGGCCACCCTGCCCTGGTGAAGACCTAAGACTCTACCCCTTAGAGTGGACTGAGACAAAGAACTATGGCCCAAATGAAAGAACAGATCAAATCTCCAGAAAAAGAGCTAAGCAATGAGGAGACAGACAACCTATCTGATGCAGAGTTCAGAACACTGGTTATCAGGATACTCACAGAACTGATTGAGCTCAGTTGCAATATGAAGGCTAGAGGAAGAAATGAAGGCTATACAAAGTGAAATAAAGGAAAATATACAGGGAACCAACAGTGAAAGGAAGGAAACCAGGACTCAAATCAATGATTTGGAACAAAAGGAAGAAGTAAACATTCAATCAGAACAGAGTGAAGAAACAAAAATTCAAAAAAGTGAGGAAAAGTTTAGGAACTCTGGGACAACTTTAAGTGCTCCAACATCTGAATCGTCGGGGTGCCAGAAGGAGAAGAGGAACAGCAAGAAATTGAAAACTTATTTGAAAAAATAATGAAGGAGAACTTACCCAATCTGGTGATGGAAATAGACTTCCAGGAAGTCCAGGAAGCTCAGAGAGACCCAAAGATATTGAACCCAAGAAGGAACACATATAGGCACATTATCATTAAGTTATCCAAGATTAAAGATAAGGAGCAAATCTTAAAAGCAGCAAGAGGAAAGGAGAGAGTTTCCTACAAAGGAGTGCCCATAAAACTATCAGCTGATTTCTCAAAAGAAACCTTGAGAAATGGCTGGCAAGAAAGGGCTGGAAAGAAGTATTCCATGTCATGAAAGGCAAGGACCTATAGCCAAGATTACTTTATCCAGCAAAGCTATCATTTAGAATGGAAGGGCAGATAAAGTGCTTCCCAGATAAGGTCAAGTTAAAGGAGTTCATCATCACCCAGCCCTTATTATATGAAATGCTAAAGGAACTTATCTAATAAATTGAAGAAAATAAAACTATGAACAGTATAATGACAACACACTCACAACTATCAACAACTGAACCTAAAAAACAAAAACAAAAACTAAGCAAACAAGTAGAACAGGAACAGAATCACAGAAACAGAGATCATGTGGAGGATCATCAGTGGAGAGGGGGAGAGGAGAGTGGGGGAAAAGGCACAAGAAATAAGAAGCATAATTAGTAGGCACAAAATAGACAGGGGGAGGTTAAGAGTAGTATAGGAAATGGAGAAGCTAAAGAACTTATATGTATGACCCATGGACATGAACTAAAGGGGGGGATGCTGGAGGGAGAAGTGGTTCAGGGTGGAGGGGAGATAAAGAAGAGAAAAAAATTGCAACAACTATAATAGCATAACCAATAAAATATATTTAAAAATAAATAAAGCTTACATGGAAAAGACATGTAAAAATAGTCAGTTTTTAAAATTGAGAGGGGCATTAGCCCTATCAGATATTAAAACATACTGTAAAGCCTTTATAACTAACACAGGATGGTATAGGCCCATGGCTAAACAAATAGACTAATAGAATAAAATTAAAAACCAAGAAATAGAATCACAAACATATGGAAATTTAGTATATGACAAAGTGGCATCTTGAACCAGCAGGCAAAAATGGAATTTTTAATAAATGATAATGGGACCAATGGTACATTAAGAAGAAGATAAAATTAAGCCTGTACCTCACACCATAGTCAAGAATTAACTTAAAATAGTCAGGGACCTAAATGAGAAATACTACATCCTGCAAGTGAAACCAGAAAAGTCAGCGGTTGTGCTACCTGTCACTAGCAGAACCACCAGGTAGAAACAAGAATTGAGTTTTTAAGGGCGCTTTGAGATACTGGCGATCAGAGAGGACAGTGAGTTACGTGCCCTAAAATCTGTCTTAACACCTCATCTCAACTTGATATTTTCACAAGGAGAAGGAAAGGGAAGGTAAGGGGTTTGGGAAAAAAGGTTAATCATAAGAGTTGCAGACCAGCTGTGATTTTCCTAGCATTATTTCTTTGTCAGCTGGTCAATTTTCTATCCGCTTCACTGGAACACAGTGGCTCAGATACCATCTAGGTGGAGGGCTGGGAGAGCCTCTGGGGCACAAAGGTGCATTGCTTGTCAATCTCCTGGGGTCACGTAGGTCTTGTACTCCAGTTCTTGGAACGACAGTTTTCCACATGCATTAGTCACTTCAGCCTACCAACTACAACCACAGCCTGAATCTTTAACTCATGAGTTCCACTGTCACAAAGACTAGGAGACAACAGGAGTGAATTCTTTAATCTTGGTATGGAGAAAGGCTCAAAATCTAAAAGCAATGAAATAATATATTTACATATTTGACTACATAAAATAATTTTGAAAAATTTTTGTTGTGGCTAAAACCCCCACTTAGCTAACAAATTGAGAGAAAATGTTTGTAAGATACATCACAGATAAAGGGTTGATATCCTTTTACTATGTAATGACTTCTTAAAAATGGAAGGACAAAGGATGAAAAACCTGATTAAGATTCACTACCACCCATTCTCCACTTCCCACCCATTACTGACCTCCAGCCTGTTACCACTTCGTGGTGGGGCTCACCCAGAAGCCTCCTGGGGTGCAGAGCAGGTGGGAAAAGGTAGAGATTATATGGAGAGATGAATGGGGAATATTCAGAACACTGATTATTTTAAACACAGTGCACATCATACAGAGAACTAAGACTGTCAGATGATCACCAGACAACTCTCTGTAAACAGCAAAGACTTGGGCCCACTCCCCTTTCTGATTGTGGACTGGGCAGGGGTTGGGTTATACCCGAATCTCTCTTATCATGAAGTTTCACTATATTATTATAACGATAGCTATGAAACTATCCACCTGTGGCAGGTGGGAGATACCTAGCGATTTTTGACACCACTCTCATTCAGAAATGGGACCTATATCTCCTCCCTTTGATTCTGGGCAGGCTGTTCTGTCTTGATTAGTAGAATATTATGGAAATGGCAATTTCCAGGTTTGGCCTTAAGAAACTTACAGCTTCCAGTTCTGTCTCTTGGGACATTGGCTGGAGCCCTGGGCTGCCATATGACATGGCAAACTATCCAGAAGTTGTCATCAAATAAGGACGTGTAAGACAGCCACATGAAGACACCTCATGGGGAGATAGGGGAAGCAAGAGAGAGAAGGAGATGCCAGCCAGCCGCAGCTGCTGGAGCCTCCCAGACATTCAGCTCACTGCAGGTGAGGCCCCAGGCATTCTGGAGCAGAAGTGTGCTGCCCCGTGCTGTGCCCTGTC
This sequence comes from Anoura caudifer, assembly GCA_004027475.1. Taxonomy (NCBI): domain Eukaryota; kingdom Metazoa; phylum Chordata; class Mammalia; order Chiroptera; family Phyllostomidae; genus Anoura; species Anoura caudifer. The sequence goes on along the minus strand of PVKU01011506.1, from coordinate 17,498 downwards.
CCAATGTACTAATGAGGTGTTTGAAACCACTAAGTTTATTATGCAGCACTAGATAACTTGAACAGAATGTGGTACTTAGCAGTGGGGTGCTGCCCTAACAAATACTTAAACCAGGGGACATTGGCTTTGGGACAGGGTGGCAGGAAGAAGCAGAAGGGGTCATGAGGAGCAGGTGGGTGGGGGTGTAAAGGACATTGAGAAAGATGGTACTGGAGTCTGGAAAACAGGACCTTTCTTCTGTAGTGGCAGAAAGTGTGGCAACACTGTCATCTGTAAATAATGTGGAAAACAGAAAGGCTACTTCAGAACTCTGGGGTCGGCTGGGGAGATGTCCAATCAGAAGAAGACAGAAGGTGCCAACTGGCTTTTTCTAGTTGCCGATGATAAAATATGAGACCGCAGAGATGATCACACAAAGAAATTGTTCAGGTTTTTAGCAGAGTTGGAAAGAACTGGGATTTGCTGGATTCTCAAATAAAACTGTTGCTCATCCAGTCTCTCCCCTGAAAAGATTTCCAGACAAGAATTGGCTTCAGGGCTAAGATCAAATCCAGGGTGTGACTGGGAGATGCTTTGTCAGAAGAATTTTAGGAAGGCCTACTACTACTTCTGACAGTCTTAATTAAGGGAATGCCTCAGAGGGCCAGGAGGCCCAGGATTTCTAATGTGTAAAATGGGCACATTCGCATCCATTTCCTGGGGCTTCCGGGCCTACTAATCACCCATTCACTCGAGACCCATGCCGAGTGCCTGCTCTGGGCCAGGTACTGTATTAGTGCTTGCAATTTCCTGATACTAATCTTCAGGATTCTGGAACAAAATATTCAGTTATTCTGTATGTTTGTATAATACCTTCTTCACATGTTTTTAACAGTGAATGACCATAATAGTAAACAATGAACCATTTTCCTGTGATAGGGTTATACTAGAAGTTTCTGAGATTTACCATGAAAAAGAAAAAGGTAATAATAGATACATGGTTTATTATTATTATGAACATATCTATTGGTACAAGATTATACTACACTTCAGTGATGTGTAAAAATGATTGCTACCTGATGTAGACATTTAATTATAGAAAATATTAAAAGAAGGAAGTAGTAACACAAAACAAATTCCAACTAGTGATTTTAAAAATTAAATAATAATACATTTAAATTTTAAAAGCTATAATTCTTAAAATGAAATTTAAAAATACATAAAACATCAATTGACTTATCTGATTGTCTTGGTCTTTGTTTTACAACAAATATTCCAGATACAGAATGTTCTTTCATTTTGTGTTGACATTGGTTGAGTTGCTGAGAGTGTGTCTAGAAGTGTGGATGAAAAAGGGGCTTTATAATAAAACTGACAAGTCCAGTGACCAAAAGTAACCTCACAAGATGATCTGATCATAAATTCCTAACTGAGCAGGTCACCGTGGGTAGTCACGATCCAGGCATATTACGTTTTAGTAAAAGGTTATTTTTGCCATAAGCAAGCCCTGTCCATTTCTTTTTGTGCATCTAGGTTAACACATCTTTGAAATAAGCTCCCTCAAGAGAGTACATTATCTTGTTAACTCTCCTGTAATTCAATCTCCACCTCAGTTTGCTTCAAAAAAACTAAAAAAAAATTTTCTATAGATTTGGACATTTCTTACACCTACAGAAGTACCTTCAGGTTGGTCATTAAGGTGCATGTTGCTTATTTCAAACTTATTACCTTTTTTTAACGATCAAAATATTGTCTTATTTCTCTGACTTTGATTTTGCCACTGAAGTCCATATTATTTTTGCTAATTCAGACTTTAGGTCAATTTTGCACTTGACAGTGAATAGTCTACAGCAACATTTACTCCTCTTGTGTCTCTTCTGATGAAGCACGCTTTCCTTCACAAAAGTCTTTCCTATAACTATGGTGCTAATTGAGCTATTTCACTCCTGTTTGCCAAAGCAGAAAAGCTATCCATCTCATATAAACTATTAACACTGCTTAAATATTTAATGAAAGATATTAAATCTTTTTTTTTCTGCAAAAGCCGTTTGATTCTAATTCTTTTAAAAGAAAACTACTCACCCTGACCAGTGTGGCTCAGTTGGTTGGGAGTCTTCCCGTGAGGTGAAAGGGCGCCAGGTTGCTCTCCCGTCTGGGTTTCGGGGCACTAGTTCAGGGCAAATCGATGTTTCACTCCTTCTCTTTCTCTCTCCCTTCCCCTCTTTCTAAAAATAAATAAATAAATAATCTGGAATAAATAAATAAAAGCATTCTGCTCAAAGCAGAATTCTGTTTTTGCTTAGAAGATTTGCATCACGGTTACTTAACGCTAATCAAACCAGTTTTGAGCAATGTGATCTCTCTCACACAATTTTGTAATATTCCTCTTTTCATAAATGTGCTAGCTTCAGTGGGCACAAAATCACTTTTATCAGATTTAGGAGATTTAAAAACCTTCTGATCATTTTTCTAGTGTGTTTCAGGATGTTTTAAAGTCCAAAGTGACTTCTAAGTTTTTTTTTCCCATTCTTGTTGCAAAAGAGAATTTCTCTCTGGAGAAAATATAAACAGCTTCACAAATTTTGATTCTAACACTTGCCAGGAAAACATCATCTTGTGGATCACACTGATGGGTTCCAGCTTCATCACCTGAACCTGAAGGCACTGCTCTCAGCTTTCTCACGTGCAGAGTCTGCATGGCATTTGCCTCCTCTGCCAGCTGTGTTTTGATGCTTCATCTTGCAAGTTTAAAACATTTTTGTTCCCGCAAAGTGAAGTGCCATAACTGCTGAAAACTTTCCAGATTTTTCCCGGGCCTGCTGCGCCACCAGCACCATCTCCAGAAAGATTCTTAAACAGAATTTCTTGCAGGAAGAATTATAATACTTGCCTCTGATTTCTCCACTGATTCCTCTTGGGATTCAGAAAAATATCAATTTTTTTCACGACATTTTGGGAATTCCCCTATGGAAACACTACGCTCGCTGCTGCGGGGGCGGGTGATGCTGCAGTGAATGAGACCAACCAGCTCCCCGCTTCTATGTAAACAAATGAAGGCGCTATTTCAGGTGGGGCCATGTGCCCGGGGTATGGCTGTGGTATATTTAGTTACTGTTGAGCTGCGGTGACATGTAATAGTCAAGCTACCAGTAGCTGTGGCTTAAATAAGCGTTAATTTCTCTGACATAAAGTTAGAGGGAGGCTGGCGTTGCACGCTCCGCCCCTGATCTCACGGGCGTCGTTAGCTCTCCAGGTTTCTATCTGCTCTTTTCCCCACACTCACTGCCATCTCAGGGTCCAAGATGCTTCCAGAAGCTGCACTTACCGCATATACATTCCAGATAGTAAGAGAACGCAAAATAGGATAAAGGCTTGTTGCTTCCCCATAAAGAGGCTTCCAGAAGTCCCGCTCAACATTTCCACTTACATCCCATTAACCAAAAACGTGGCTCCATCCAGGTGCTTAGCAAAGCAGCAGCGAAATGCCCAGCTCAAGGTCAAGGGCAGATGGAATGGGTGTTTTAGGAAGTCTTTTCCTTGATAGCGACAATTAATTTGGAAGTTGAAAGACAAGAGACTCTTGTTAGATGATGGAGCAGACCATTTCAAGGCATGGGAAACAGCAAATGCAAAGTTAGATTATGGAAAATGCAAAATGTCTGCTGGTTTTGTGGAAAGATCAATAAGACTGAAAAGTCACAAGGAAAGAGGAAACCAGGAGAGGAGAGAGTTATGGAGATTGGTAATAGTTAAATCAGACACGCTTTTACCCATCACTGTGAGAGCTTTGCTTTCATTTTTTAAAAATTTAATTCATTGGGAATTAGGTTTAAAGAGGGGAATGTTATGCCTTGAATGCTTACTAGAGTGCTTGGCTGTAGTAGATGCTAAAGAAATCTACTCTTAAATACACTGGAAATGTCTTGGTTTCAATCCTGATTTCATCCTTGGTTATTTAATAGGATGTGGCAAATTATTGATTGCTCTGCTTTTTGTTTGTAAGCAACATGTAAAATTACATTTGCTCATTAGCTGCCTCAGTGAGAAACATACTATCATGTGGCAGGTCCTCATTCGAACACTTTCTTCTGGGGTGTGGGGTGGAGCAGGTATGGGGAACTTGGATGTAGGCAGCATTAATAAGTCAGAAATAGTAATAGCATGTCTGTGATTGGTGGTCAGCTCTTTCAGGATGTGTAAAAGCCAAGAAAGATTCTTTTCATCATTCCTTTCCATTTTCTTTTTAAGGTCATTAGGCATTTGGTGGGAATCTGGATTATTCTATTGGGCAAGACTATAAAGCAACATTTGCATGTAAATTTATGCTTGATTTTTAGTGTCTCCTGGGTATTTTGTGCTCCTTAACACTGTCAAGGACAGTTGAAGCAAAACTAAGGGAACTTCCAGCCTCCTTTCTTGACGGGTTTTGGAATCGCCACAAATGCCTGTCTGTGGTCGTCCTCTAGTGGACTAGTTAAGCATAACAAGTAAACGGCACTCCACAGCTGTTCTGTTCTAACACATTCATCTGCCCTTCCGGTCTCCAAGAGGCCTTTCCCAGCATTGCCCTCACTCCTCACCATCTCTCACATATTGACTTGTGTGGCTATTTGATTAACATTCATTTCCAACTCCTCTGGATTGCATTCTGTGAGGGCAGGGACCCCCGACACAATTCTTCAATAAACGTGTGTTAAATGAATGAATGGCTGAGCAACGAAGGGCTTGAATGTCAACCTGTCATACTTCTCACTCCAGCTGACTGCAGCAAGTAGGAAAAAATATATGTCAAGGCAACTGCTCTAGAAATTTGCTTAAAGCAACTGATGCTACTTACATTTTAAAAGTATAACATTACTGAAAAATGTACACACTGTGAGTATACAGTGCAATGATTTTTCCATCGTACCACATAGCCAGTCCCCAGACTGAGAAATAGAACATTACCCCAAACCCAGAAGCCTACCTGTGCCCCTACTCCCCGCAAGGGTAACCACTACCTTGACTTTTAACAGCATAGATCCACTTGGCCTGATTTTATATTTTATAAAAATGGAACCAATGCAGCAAGTACTCTCTTATATCTAGCTTCTTTTGCAAATAACGCATTTGCGAGTTCCATCCACATTGCTGTGTACATCACCTTTTTGAAAATTGATTCAGGAGGCCAAAAACTACATTCATGTAAAACTACAAAAGGCAGCTTAAGTTCTCCAAAGCGATGGCACAACAGAGTCTCCTAAGCTGAGCACCACCCTCCAGACCCTTGGGCAGCCACAGACGCCAGCTGTGAAGCCACAGCCAGGCTCTCGACCTCTTCGGCCAGGACTCCCCACCCCTCCCCTCCCCTCGATTCACTTTATTCCCAACTTTGGCAATTTCTCTCCTTGTCCAAATGTGCGACATTCTGCCCGATTTTCCACACCCTTCTCTGGGTCCCCAAATTTTGTCTTTTTCCTAATTTTCTTCCTGTCTTTGTATGCTTCTGAATTAGGGAAAGTAGAAAGGGATCCAGATGGAAAATGGCAGCCAGAAATAACATACAGATGGAAAAAATGCTGTCTCCAGGAACACCCCTGTAATATGAAGGCAAAAAAAATAGATTTAGTACAAAGAAAGGAATAAAAGTACACTAAATAATTTGTAACTATCTTTATCAAATAAGAAAATTTTGTTTCTCTAAAAGGAAGGCAGGCTGGAGCAGGGAGGTGGGGACTGTTTGAAAGAGGGTGAAGGGATTAGTCAAAGAACACAAAGGACGTGTGTGAAGAATCCACGGACATGGACAACAGTGTGGGGATTGACGATGGAAGTTGGGGGCGGGCTGGGTAGAGCAGGGACAAAGGGGGGGAATTGGGACAACTGTAATAGCATAAACAAACAAACAAATAAATAAAAGGGAAGCAAGCTAAGCTTTAAACATCTACCCACATTTGTTAAATATTCAAATACGAACAGCTGCCCACTTGGGGGACAGTCTGGGATGTGGTAGGAGCTGAGCGTCTGCCTAAGCAGCAGTTCTACCACAGAGTAACTCCACGCGTCTCCCTTACAATTTCGTAGAATGCTTTCCAGTTTAAACTCTGACTTCCTGAGTATTATCAAAGTTGCTTCTCACAAAAGTCCAGTGAGGTGGGTAAGACAGGAGTTTGGTGTTTAAGAGAAAAGGAAACGGAGGCCCAGAGGGTTGCATAGAGCCGTGGAAATAAGAAGAGGCATGTTGGATGGGGATGTACGTCCAGCCTGTGACTCTGGTTAATGATACTGTAGGACACATTTACGAGTTGCTAAAAAAAAATTGTAACTATGTGTGATGATGAATGTCAACTAGACTTATTGTGGTGATCATTTCCCTATATATGCAATTATTGAATCATTATGTTGTACACCTGAAAGTAATATAATGTCATAGGTCAATTCTATCTCAGTAAAAAAAAAGCACAAATTAGACACATAAAAGAAGCACATTGGAGCCTTGACTTCAAAGCTTGTGACCCCAAATCTAAACCTCTTCTTGCTGTACAATCCTGCTGCTAGTTATAAGCAGGATCTTTACAAATGGTTTCAGAACTTGTCAGAAGTCAAAGGTCTGATTTTCAAAATGAGATAATAGATTAAAGGACCAAATTAGTTATATGGTTGTGGGGAGACTTGGCCATTCAAAGAAATGGGATCATTATGTAGGTCACTCCAAGACTTGCCTTGAAGAGATCAACAAGTCCATTGGCACTGTGTTTTTAGACAGTTCATGACAGAACAATCCTACAACTTTGCCCAGTAATTTAATCCCAGGGTTTATTCACTTTCATCAATGGGAATTTCTTACCAAACCCTAAATCCTTCTAGTAACATGATTTTTTTTAAAAAAAAGGCATTTTAACTCCAAGGAAGAAGAAATCATGTTCTGCTTTGAAGTTGTCAGGGTGCTGACCTGAGAAATCAAGGTGCTATGATTCCGTTGATATGCATGGACCACACACCCTCAGCTCTGTGTTCCTAGTACTGGTAGAACTGGGAGCTAGTTTGCCTGTTGATTAGTAGAAGGGTTTGCTATGTGCTGTGGCACCAAAGGAGTTACCGGTTTTCTTTGGATTTTGTGGTGGGCATCACCTGGTGGCAGGCCGTGAGGTGTTTTCTCTGCGTGGAATCCACAGGGTCCAGGAGAAGTAACACCACTGAGTGTGGTCGGTAGGGACAGGAATGTCGCACACGAGATGGACAGCAATTTGAACATTTCACCTAAAATATTATCTGGTGTGCTTAAGTGTGATATTGTTGTGTTATAGAAGTAGATGCTTATGATTTTGTAATAAAAGATTTTTATGTAATAAAAAGGAGGCATTGTTTGTGTCAGACCCTATATTCCATTTTCTTATGTCCCTCCTTCTCTTACATTAACAATTCTTCCTCATCCTCATTCCATGTGCCTTAGGTCTCCTCGACTGTATCCTCCACCTCCCGGGTTTAGACCAAACTTCATCCTAGCCACTTAGAGTATTCTATTGTACTGGCCGCAGTGACTGGCTTGGGAAAAGGGAAATTAACTCAAGCGAGGCCAATGGGACTCAATGCCAAGACTTTATTAGAAGTCCCCGCTGGGATTCGGAGATACAGGATGCTCTAAGCCTGGAGCTGTTGGAGAGTAAAGCCAACACAGGGGAAGCAGAGCTGAGGAGGACAGGGAGGCTCTTGATAGTCCCACTTGAACCCTGCACCCAGGCATGCCTGAAGCTTTTAGATTATGTGGGCCAATACATTCTCCTTTTGTTTAACCTTGTGTGAGTTAGCTTCCAGTCACCTGCAGTTGGAAGAGTCCTGCCGAGTCCAATGTAGCAGTGACCTCAGTTCACAGTTATCTGTGTTCTGATCTCCATGTAGGTTGATCTTACCTTTCCTAGTTTGCTAGAAGACAGAAATGAAACCCCAGTATAGGTCAAACCTAGCAACTGCTGTTAATCCACTAAGTGCTCTCTGAGCAAAGTTGGATCCGAAACATTTGAGGGATTAAGTGTGAAGCATTGAACATATAGCTCTAGCAAGTGAGATATTTGTTCATTTGGGGCTCTTCAAGCAGTCAGTTCTGCCTTTAATTTTAAATTTAGGTTAGGCTATTAAAAATGTGTCCCAAACTCCATTACTGTTGGAAAGGGAAGCTGGAGAATTTCTTCTGAGTTAACAACTCATTTGCAAGACTTCAAAAGAAGTGAGAAAAAGAATGAGGCTCACTAAACAATGTAGTGAGCACATATTCTTGGGAGAAAAACTCAATGAATCTCAGGTTTATGTTTTTTGGTTTGTTTTCCAAAAGGAGGGAAAAGAGGGTAAATAACACCAGTTACATCATTTTATTTTCTTACTCCTATAGGGATTAAAACCAGAGAAGGATGATGTTATTTGTGTGTGTGTGTGCGCTTTAAGGTTGCCGTGGTTATTTGTAGTACCTGAAATCTTAAAAACAAAACAAAACAAAACACTTCAACTGTAACTTATGGAAAGGAGAATAATGCATTGACTACACAATAGCACAATGTACAATGCACAGTACTGATAATGCCACAGCTGTAACAACAACTGAAGCCTATGTAGATTGAAACTTCTTGTATGCCAGGTCTTGTGCTAGATGCTTAACGTGCACTGTTTCATTTATCCCTCGCAACAATCCTGCCAATCATCTTGTACAATGAGGCTCAGAGAGGCTGCATACTTTTCCCTGGCCTCCAGGCTGCTTAGCGGGGAAAAAAACAGAATTCAAACCTAGGTCTATCTGTTTTCATGGCTTACTTTCCAAAGGATACTCTCTGGAGTTTCAATCCCTCCTTTGCTCCTAAATGTACAGAAATCTGCCCTATGTGATGATTTTTCAAAATTTAAGCCAGCATTAAAGTCAGGGTGGTGGGAGGATCGTTAACGTCAGAATGCACAGTTCTAGATTTTCATGAAAAGTTGGCCCTCCTTTCCCCAGCGAGGCAGGGATTATGTCCAGCTGAGCCTCCCAGTGGGGCAGGTCCACATGTAGTTGCCCCAGTTCTCTGCGAGTGCCTTGTGGAGCCCCGGTTCCCTGCACCTGTCCCTCCTCCCGTTTGTCTGTCCTTTGTCTTTCAGGAAACACAGGTCTAACTGTGTCAAGCCTGCTGAATGCCTTCCACGGTCCCGTTACCTCTAAGCACCTCATGCTCTGCTCCACCCCACCTTGCCAGTGTCTTCTCTGGCCCTTCACCTGCCCCGCTCCCAGGAGCCTGTCTTCCAGCCCTGCTGGCCTCCTCACCATCTGTCCGAGGCACCAATCCCACTCACAGCTCTGTGTTTTTGCACCTTTCTCCTGCTGTTCTGGTGCTATCAACATCCTTCTGCTCTTTCTCAATCCTTACTTTATTTTTTTAAGATTTTATATGTTATTTTTAGAGAGAGGGGAAGGGAGAAAGAAAGAGAGGGAGAGAAACATCAGTTGCCTCTCGTAACGCCCCCAACAGGGGACCTGGCCCGCAACCCAGGCATGTGCCCTGACTGGAAATTGAACTGGCAACATTTTGGTTTGCAGGATGATGCCCACCTCACTGAGTCACACCAGTCAGGGCTCTTACTCATACTTAAAAAAATCCATCTCCAAAGTCAGCACCTTGGGAAATAGAACCTCCTTGCCCGGGATTCCCCTTACTTGCCCAGGGAGAATCCATGTGTTTTCTTCTTCTGTGCCCCTGAAGCCCTCCCTTCACATCCTCAGCTTCTCCCCAGGTAACAATGGTTTACCGCCAGTGAACTGTGGGTCTGGCTCTCCAGCTGGACTCCGAGCTCTCGAAGGGGAAAGGCCAGGTCCTACTCCTTTTGCATCCCCAGAACCTGCTATGATGATCGGCACAGACAAAGGGCTGGATCAGCGTTAGTGCTTCCCCCATCCCTTACTGTCTGTGACTGCCTCACCATCTCTGAAATTGCTCTGCTTAGTTCAGCAGTGCTGGGACCTGGGTCACAATAGGTGTTCAATTAGCTTGTGTTGCACTACTGATCGAATGAATGTGTGGCTGGACAGCAGGTCTTCACCTGTGTCTGAGCCCACAATGAGCTGGGCCTTCCTGGACCCTTCTTCATCCCTACTTGCTCAGGTGTCCCAGCTGCCAGCAATACCTGTTGCCTGCAGACTCTGCTCTTCTAGTTATTAAGCCAATGAGAAAGTCGACTTGCCAAAAATACTAAGAAGTTTGTTCACTTAGGAATCCACATAGGTTACAGCCAGGGATCTCAGAAGCAATGGAGGTGAACAAAATCCCAGATTTCCACAGGACATCAAACTCCTTCTGCTTGCCAGCCTCCTGTCCATCTAGTGGGGGTTGACGTTTCACTGGCCTCCCCATCTTGCCTGAGTTCCCCACTGGCCCAGCAGGTGTGAGCGGCTGGCACCTGGCCAGCTTCTCCGCGTCCATTGTCACAGCTCCCATTATCCTCCGACTGACGCAGCATGGTCACTGCTACCAGAGTTCTGCTGCCACGTTTGGTCTGGTCTTGAACACTGACAGGGACTCAACTCACTAGCACATGTGCTTCTCTCTGGAACTTGGGGATTTACACGGTAAACACTCCATTGGAGCTGGGTGGGGTGGACAGGGCGGGGTTCCTCTCTGCTCCCGAGCTGGGTACCGACTTCGAGCTCCAAGGTGCCCGGTGCAGCCAGGAACCAACCCCCTGCACATCTCCTGAGATGTGTTTACTTCTTTCTGTTTTTTCCCAGCTTCTGGGAAAAGTTAAGGTGAAGTTTTCTTTTTGCTTTGTCTTCTGAAGACAGATCTCAGGCTTCCTGGTCCTTCCAGTAACCCTCTAGGTAAACCAGCCCTTTTACAAAAAACAAACAAAAAAGTCCCTAATATTTTCAAGTCAAGATAATTAATAATAATCCTATGATACCATTTGGGCTTTCAGTTCTTGGCTGACACATGTTTTTTTTTCTTTTTAAATAATTCAACAGGGATACAGGCAACAGACTGATGGTTGTCGGAGGGAAGAGGGGTTGGGGGCTGGGTAAAAACGGTGGAGGGATTGAGAAGGACAGATTGGTAGTCACGAAGTAGTCTCGAGGTGTAAAGCACAGAGTAGGGAATAAAGGCAACGATACTGTAATAATTGCGGTGCCGGGTGGGTCCTGGAGAGGGGCAACACTTTCTGAAGTGTATGATTGTCTGACCACTGTGATGCACACCTGAAACTAATGCAAAATAATATGGATGTGAACTGTACTGGAAAAATACAAATTTTTAAAAATGGCAAAAAATATTCAACAGGGAGACCACCTCCATTTCTGAATCTCCACGTCACAGAAGGAGTCCGCGGTCCCCTCTCACGAACCCAAACTAGTCCCTCCTTGTCAGCGGGCAAAGCACCCAGCTCCCTCCTTGCGAGCGAGACGGTTGGTTGTGGTGGCATTCTGCAACAGCTGTCTTCTCAGCAGGAGCACAGACAGGCAGACTTCCTGTTCATTCGAAAGCACCCTTCATGTTTCCGGACTGAGAGCAACTTACGGTGAAATTGCAACACTTCATGCCCTTTCCTTGTTTAACGTACGAATGAGCTTCGTGAGAAGATGCTGCCGATGCCTAATGGTCTCATGCCCTGAAAACATGACTGATGGTTTATCAAACCCATTCCTCCCCAGAAGAAGGCTGGGTTGTCACAGGAGGGCTGATCGCTACCTGCCCAGGCCTGAAAATGGGTTACAGGAACTGTTGTTGTTGTTGTTGTTGTTGTTGTTGTCAATGCAGGAACCTGGTTAGTCCAAAAGGACAGAAATGACAACATCCAGCCTGATTTCTGAGTCTTAGAGGCCTGAAATCTCCAACAGTTGTTTCTTGTTTCTTGTTTCAAAGATCTCATCCTTCCCTTCCTAGCCCTCTAGCTGGGGCACTTTCTCTGCCTCTCCCTCTGACCCTTTCCTTTGGGTAAATTACTGCTAGAAATGTCATGTCCAGGAAATATACGCATTCTGTCCACCACCCCTATCTTCCTGTGTCAGAGCGCGTCCATATGTCACACAAAGGTAATGGAACTTAATGGTGAAATGTGAGGATTCTGAAGTCAGAGAAATCTGGCTTCAAACCTGGGCTCAGCTCCTTCCGTCTGTATGTGGCACTGGATTATTCCTTTAACTGTTCTGAACTTGGCATCCTTGCTAAATGCCGATACCACACTACGAGGACCTACCTCGCACTTTTGTTGTGAAAGGACTGAACAAGCAAATGGATGTGCATTGATTGGCGCCGTGCCTGAGGCGCTGGAACTGCTGGACATGGTGTCAATTGTTACTACTGGCTTCATGACAGAAAGCAACATTGAGGAAGCAGCAGGCCCGCCTTCCAACGCTGCTGTGCTTTTAGCAGCTGCTCAGTCCTCACTCACTGATGTGTGGGTTGCAGGACACAGTGCCAGCGAGTCGGCTTTCCACATCTGCAAATATATTCCAGATGCTTAAGACCTGCAACAGTTTCCTGTGCAATAAAGCCTCAGTGGAGAATCATCTCAACAGTGCCAATTAGGTTTAATCTCTAAAATGATAATAATGTGTATTATACCACAGGGGGAATTTTTTGTTTGCCTCTGAGCCAATAGAAATGTTAAAATTGATAGCTCCAAGGAGGAGGGGTAGGAAGGTAGTCCCTTCCCACTGTGTCACCTTTTTAAAAAGCTCCCTGTAGGGTGGCAGTTGCACTGAATCCTCATTAGCCCTGGGACAAGCTGAGAGAGAGCAGTTTAAATTGCTCCAGCTTTTGTCAAGAGGAGCACCGTCAGCTTGGCTCCTGTGTCTCTCCCCTCTTCACACCCCCCCTTTTTTTCTTTTAGCGTTTTCTTACTTTCTGGTACCACAGAATGTTCCAGACTCATTTGTATTTCCTCTGCTCCTGCCCTGGAATGAACCACTTCTCCTTAGGAGCCCTGGTTTCTTTTATTGGAGAGTGGTGCTTAGGTGTAAAAAAAAAAAAAAAAAAAAACCTCATTATTGTTTTCCTTCGCACCGCACACAATACTCTGAACACTTCTATATTGCGGACACCAAATGTGGGGAGATTTTTCTACACCTCAAGCAATTCTCTGTCATGAGGTGGGTGTCCTGCGATTGAATTGAATTCTGACATGATCTACCTGAAAATGGTGTCCGATCCTAGAGGTTAAAGGCGTAGTTCTACAAGACAGCCCCCCACTACACTTCCGACCCCAGTGGCAAGTCCAGGTCGTCACCTGTGCTACTGACCAAGTGGCTACTGATGGGAAGTTCCCATGACCCTCTCCTTGAGTCTGATTAATATGCTAGAGAGGCTCTCAGAAGTCAGAAAAAGTTTATTTACTAGATTACAAGTTTATCACTATAAAAGGATTTAAAATTTTTTTATTGTTGTTAATTAAAGTTGTCCCTTTTTCCCCCATTGCTCTCCCCTGCCCTGCCCATCCCCCCATTCAATCCTCCCCTTCCCCCCCCCCCAATTGTCCTTGTCCGTGGGTAAAAAGGGTTTTTTGTAAAGGGGTTTTTAAGAGGTTTTAGTTTTAGTTTTAATTTATTTGTTTAAAGATTGTACGTAGTGGTTTAAAGAAAAGACTTTGTGAAAAGCAGTCAGTAAAAATTGCTACCAAACCAGTTTCTTTCACGGAAAGTGTCTATTCCTTTAAGCGTTTCTGAAACTTTCTTAGACTGTCTTAGCATTCCAAAGAGTCTAAGTTATACATATTATTACATATTACTTGCTGTCAGTTAAAATCTTGGGCAGAATAGCCCAAGAGGTGTGGAAGCGATGTGTCCGACAAGGCATGGGGAAAGGGACTGTAAGCTTCCGCGCCCTGTCTCCCAGCACCTCTGTGTGTTCACCAACCTGGCATCCCTCCAACCTCTGTCCTTCGAGTTTTTAAGGAGGCTTCGTTACACAGGCAGGATGGGCTAAATCACTGGCCATTGGTGATTGAATTCCGTCTTCAGTCCCTCTCCCTTCCTCAGAGGAGGGTGGTGGGGGTGGGGCTGAAAGTTCCAACTCTCTAATGTTAGGGTGGCTGCCCTCGCAACCAGCCCCCATCCTCAGGGCTTTCCACAAGTCACCTAAGTTCTTGGGACACAAAATGAGACAAACAGGAAAGCAAGAGCTGCCCCTGGGAGGGAAAAGAGCAATAACCAATGGGTACCCTAAAACCAAATTCACAAAAGTCACGATTCAAAGAATTAACTCTTACAAATGTTTTTCTCCTGCTAATGTGAATTTGGGAAGGAAAGGTCAAAGTGACGTTTTACCTTGCTCTCTCAACTGGGCACTCCCAGATGGAGATCTGGGAGAGCTGACGGCTAAGAATTCTCATCCTTTGCCAGCATCTGCCAGATTTCCGGGATCTTATCTGCAGTCTCTGGGGTAAGTGGTGGATCCCAGAAGGCCCCTTCGGAGTTGCCAAAACTGTAGAGCAAAGAAAAATTTCCCTCTATCCTTCTGAGTTTTGGGTTGAGACTTCCTGCAATAAAAAAAAAAATTAGCCCTGGCTGGTGTAGCTCAGTGGATTGAGTGCTGGCCTGTGAACCAAAGGGTCACCGGTTCACCTGGTGGAGGTTTTCTGAGCTTAACAAAGCCCAGAGGATATGAGAACATGAACTATACCACTGAGTTAGCTCAACAGTTCCCAGTTCTCACCTTCTAGAGCAGACTATTCTGGGAGGAGGAAGGTTCAGGCAGAAAGACAAACATCACTTCGAGGATACTATCCAAAGCAGCTTCATGATGCACAGCTTGGGTGTTGTTCTAAAGAACCAAGGTTGTGAAACACAAGGATGGGCAGCAGGACAGCCACCCTGAGTACTGTTTATTATCCCCGTCCGCACTTAGGTTGATTTGGGATATTGTAAGACCAGCTGTGTGAGAATATCCTTTTATGCCTGAAGACACTGAGAGAAGGATGGCGGAACACAGGAGTCAGCCAAGGAGATCTGGACCAGGTATCCTTTTTGTCCTAAAGGATATTAATGAAGATGTCTGTAAGACAACAACTCACATACATACAATGATAAGAAAAAATGTAAGGACTATAAAAAAGAGTTGGTTGAGAAATCGTAGGTGAACAGGAGTTGAGCTTGAAAGTAAAGTGGAGGAAATATTTGAACAAGAATGGGATCTCTCTTCCTCAAGGACTCAAAGGCTTATAAATTAGAAGTGGGTCTGTCAGGCACTGAGAGACAGAGGAAGACCATGGGGGCCCTATGTTAAGGGCGTAAATGCTGGGTTCCCCACTCAGAAGGACACCTGCTGGGGAACACAGACCCCCTGTCCCGCCTTCCTTCAGCTTCTTTTAGGAAATGCTTATGATGCGTCACAAAGCTCTCAAACTAATATCTACACTTGCTTAATAAGCGCTTTGGCTAAATGATGAGTATACTCCGAGTACACTGCATAACAGAGTATACTTTTAAAGGTGCAAAATAATCTCTCAACCACTTGGAGGAGGTTTTTAAACCATACTTGTCTTCCTTCTGGTGAGCACTGGGTGGAGCCCTTACCTAGTTAAGTAAAAGTGTTGTCTAGGAAGTAGAGGAAGCCTCTTTAAAGAGTTTGCAGCTATGGAATTTTTATCCATTTAGTATCTCTTTGGCACAAAAGTCATCCAAGTTTTCACACACACACACACACAAAAAAAAAGAATAAAAGAATTACATCAACCCTCAATCAGTAATAAAAGGAAGATGTGAGAAGCAGAGTACAAAGAGAAAAAGCGAGGATTTGGTAATGGAAAGCTATCTTACTAGTAACAAATTCAGCTGATAGTGAATTTAAGCATAGTTGGGGTCTACAGCCTTCTTCATGTTTTAAAAATCTTGTTCTTCAGCAAGGTGAATGTCTTTTAGGCCTTCAGGTGGTTCAGCTGGCCTAATCACCAAAAAATCCGAATGGGAAAGGGCCATGGCTCCCACAGTCTCTCTGTGCTTCCCTGCGGGGGCTGTCTGCCAGGCCCCTGCACTCTCCCTGTTGCTCAGACTCTGCTACCAGGGCAGGAGTGTCCTTGGGAAGGGCACCCTCAAGCCAAAGACGCTCTGCCTGCGCCTGGTGATTAGTTTGATTTGAAGAGAAGTTGGGAGTCCTGTCTAGGTCCTGAATTCAAATCTTGTTTACCAGTCAAGCTTTTTTATTATTAAAATATTAGAGTTATTTGAAAATCTAGACCAAAAAAAATAGCATATGTAAGTCAATCCATTTTAAATCAGAAGAGAGAAATTCTTTGAAAATTATGTTATTAATTCAGAAACTTTGAGAGTATGGCCCAGGCATTAGCATTTTTGAAGATTTTATTTATTTACTTTTAGAGAGAGGGGAAGGGAGGAAGAGAAACATTGATGTGCAAGGGATCAGTTGCCTCTCACGCCTCCAAGTGGGGACCTGGCCCACAACCCATGCATGTGCCCTGACTGGGAATCAAACCGGCAACTTTTCGGTGTGCAGGCCAGCACTCAGTCCACTAAGGCACACCAGCTAGGGCAGGCATTAGCAATTTTAAAAGCTCCATGGATGTCTCTAAGGTACAACCAGAAGTGAGAACCAGTGATCTACACTGCACTGGATTTAGGGGATACCAGCCCTCTTTAGCCCAGGGCTTCTCAAAGAAGCAAGTAAATAAGAAATCTCTGAGTGTCTGCAGCAGCCTCATAGCTGGTATCTCTCTGTTTTCTTCCTCACCTCTTCCTCTCTCTTTTTGTTTATATAGTTTCTCCAAATAACCTTAGTAGTTAATAGCAGAAATAAACCATACACCAAAATAATGTATTCGATATTCTAATTTAGCTTTTAAAGAAAATATTTTGTTTTTCAAAGAAAGCTGGTAGGCCCTGCCAGGTAGCTCAGTTAGTTAGAGCATCGTCCCGTTATACCAAGGTTGCAGGTTTGATCCCTGGTCAGGGCACATACAAGAAGCAATCAATGAATGTGTAAATAAGTGGAACAACAAAGCAATGTCTCTTTTTTCCTTCTTCTTTCTCTCTAAAAAAAAATCAGTAAGCAATTTTTTAAAACATTTTATTTATTTATCTTTAGAGGGGAAAGGAAGGAGAGAAGGAGAGAAATATCAATGTGTGGTTGCCTCTCATGCATCCCTTGCCAGGAACTGGCCTGCAACTGAGGTATGTGCCCTGACTGGGAATCAAACTGCGATCCTTTGGTTCGCAGGCCCACGCTCAATCCACTGAGCTACACCAGCCAGGGCAATAAACAATTAAAAAAAAAAAAAAAGAAAGCTGGAAGGACCTAGGTGAAAATAACTAAGTTAAGTTATTTGCATAAAATGCACCTGGGAGTGGGGTTTAAGAATCTGCATTTTAACAAGTGTCCTAGGTGATTCTGATGCAGGTGATCCCCAGCCCATTATTGATACCCTGACAAAACACTAATTTCTAAGGTCCAAAGACTCAATAATAACCAAGGAATATTTATGTTGTAAATACTTATTAGTCGGCATTTACTTCATGCCTTAAACCACTATAAGAGAATTAAAAATAAAAGCTCATAATAATTAATACTAATCCTCAT
>PVKU01011505.1:0-42816 GCA_004027475.1 Anoura caudifer | reverse complement strand
GGACTAAGGATTTTAGGCTGGGTGATAGAAGAAATAGCAAATATAAAAGTCTGAGTGAGGTATAGGGGATGGGCTTGGCATTCATTACAGAAAAGGTTGGGTGGCTAAGGCATACTGAGTAAATAGAAAGTGAGGTGAGGACGGAGAAGGAGGTAGGGGCCACTTCGAAGGCCAAAATAAGGAGTGTGAATACTTCAAGCAGAGTAGCAATGTGAATCAATTTACATGTTGAAGGGATCATTTTTGCTCTGTATGGAGTTGACTGGTAAAAAGGAAAGAGAAGAAACAAGTTAGAAGTCTTTAACAGTGGTCCAGACAAGAGTTAATAGATGACTCAGGTTTTGGGCTCAAGCAAGTGTTTAGTAAAATGGGGAAAGACTAGGGTAGAATAAACAAGGTATTTTTGTTTGTTTGGTTTTGGTTCATGTTTTGAGAAGCTGAGAGGGAAAAAGAGTAGGAATGAAGAATTCTATTAGCTAAGAGAGCTCTGACCTCTGTGAAGAGGTCAAGGCTAGAAAAATAAATTTAGGAATCATCAGCATATAAAACCCATTAAAGGCTAAGAACAGATGAGATACTATGAGAAAGTTTATATATATGAGAATATTAGTGAACTTAATACAAAGACCACATCAGACTAGTAAGACTCTTAACAACTAATTTATTTTAAAATAAACTATTAATTGTTGAAAACAGTAACATAGCAGTATTAAATGTGCAGTTTTAAGCAATACAAAAAAGCAATAAAGCTATATCTGGAGCCTTATTTAAGAAATCTTAATACATGATCTCTGCTTGAAATTCCTAAAATTCAAGCACTAATTCTAACATGAACTTACTAGCAAAAGGCTCAGAAATATGGTAAGCACTTGACCTAAAAGCTAACTGATTTGTACAATATTCATGCAAAAATTAATGAGGAAAAGGGGTAAAGCATTCTAGTGCCTTGTTATCAAGATGACTGTAAAATTAAAAAAAAAAAACAAGTTTGAAACTTCGAGCACAAAATAAAATTTTGTTTTCTATCAGACCCAATTTCTTTTTACAAAGAGTTTAGACAAAATGATTTTCCTAAAAGCTTATTGATGCTGTCTTAAATACCACCTATCTTAAAATATACCATCTCTAAATAAGTTAATCACACAAGGTATTTCAAATACACCTTAGGTGCCAGGAGGGAAAGCACCTCTTTTACAATGTAGCTATTTTAAAATATTTGCAAAAAAATTAGAAATATTAATGTCTAACCCAAAGACCTTTGAATACATATTTGAAATTTTGAACTGGAAATAATGTGGCTCTCAATGTGCCAGTGTTAGACCGTACTGACTTAAAACTAATAAATGATAAAAAGACAGTTGCCAGCTCAAAAGATACATGGAAGACATGTACCATTGCAGAGAACACACACCCCTTCCCAAATTAAGGAGGACACTATAACTGCTGAGATGCAATTAGGTGAATCTTTAAGGAAAATATTAAGACTCTTATAGTTAACAGTCTTTTTTATAGAGTAAAATTATTTTGAATCTTGATTTTTCAGGACCCAGAAACATTATGAAGTACACTTTGTATATACTGTTTCCTATTAGGGTCCTCTATAGCAAACCCATAGCTGAACACTTTATCTTCCAAGTACTAGATGGTACTTTATGAATTCAGTGATCTGAATGGTATAAAAACTAAGAGTACTATTAATAACCTTAATTTTAAAGCATGAGTTGGGTGAAGAATCAAATTCTTAGAAGTCCTGAGGTATAAAATCTGTATCAGTAGTATGACAATATCCTATGTTTATAGTTTGCTTTCTGCTTGTATTTAAAAGCTAAACTTTATAAAACAAACACTCAGTACATCAGGTTCTATTAGTTAACTAAAACCTAATGTGTAAAAATTAGTAATTATTTTCTAGTTTCTAATATCTGTTTTAGATGAAGAATTCAGGATCATTTGGGTGAGTAGGGGGCAGTCAGCCAAATTGTATTTGGAAGACAAGATATACTTTCTAATGGTGTTTATGTTAAATTAAAAAATAAATATAAATTAATAAAAATAATAGCAAACATCACACATATGCCACAAGAGAAGACAAAGTATTCAGACAGGCATGGGTTGTTGGGACTCCCACTCCCAGGCATCCTTTGAAAATAGAAACATCTGCTATAACTTTTTAAATGGCAGGTTTTACACAAGATTTCCAATCTTGTACAATAACAATGTATATTCTATCAACTACAGCATTGCAAATGGCTTGGGAATTGCCTGCACCTGCACACTTTTATATCCAGAGAAAGCTGAAGAAAGGTATTAAATGTGGCTGTAAACAGAACCTGGGAGAGTTATACAGTTAGATTTGTGAGACAACGAGGCCAGAGGTGAATACAGTAGTCACCAAAGTCATGCAATCCTCACTTTTCTTCCCTGTTGGAGATATCCATGCTATCATTCATTTTCTGCTTTTGCATTCGTGTTCGAGTAGATGCTGGAAAAAAGATGAAGAACTGTTAATGGCACTGATGGTTCTAGGTAAGTTGGCAAAGGCTACCATACGTGTTTTGCTTATGCTGAATCAGTGGAGCCCAGGGCCTTCCAAAAGCAGTGGTTTCCAATTTTTTTTTATCAAATATTACTAGAGTTAAATTTATTCCAAGCATGTGCCACCAAAATATGTACATATATATGAATATGTATATGTATATAAATTATAGAACACACATACCCCAAATAAACATTAAAGGTAGATGAGATAAAACCAGAAATTCTAATATTTTCTTATATAACCCAGAAGGCAGTCTTACACACTTCCAGGTATGTCCAACTTTGCAGTCCTATAGAAAATTAGATGATGGATTTTGAGTTTGACACTTGAGCAGAGCAGAATCCTGGGCTGGCCCAGAATGATCTGCTGAAGTGAGTGACATTCTTGACAAAACTAGCAATTCCCTTTAGTTCAGAGATAGCTTGCAGGTACTGCAAAGACTGTCATCTCACAGCTCATTCAATGTGGAAATGAACATTTAAAATGTACATTATTAATTACATCATAGGCAAGAACAAAACATTCCTTTGTTTTTATTGAATTTATTGGGGAGACATTGGTTAATATAATTATATGAGGTCTGTCTGGAAAAAGTCCAGCCATTGTTAATATAACAAGAATGGTTTGCATGACATCTTTGTAACTTGGCAGACAAGGAGAGTGGACTGGAATGCACGTGCGTGAACAATGATGACTTCATTGTAATATTCAGTAGGGGCAGTGGACACTGCTGACTGAGCATGTTTATTTACTCTGTGGCCGTTGCACTTAAAATGACTGGGCAAGTACAGCAATAAATCTGCATCAAATTTTGCATTAAGCTTGAACATTCCTGAGTGGAAGCTGTTTGGATAATTCAGAAGGCTGCAGCTGCAGACAACTGGTGATTGGCAGCTTTATCATGTCAATGTGCCCACTCATGCATCACTTCTTGTGCAGAGTTTTTTGGCAAAGCATCCAATCGTCCAAGTGACTCAGCCTTCCTACAGCCCAGATTTGGCGCCCTGCAACTTCTGTTTTTTCCCAAAACTAAAATCATTTTTAAAAGGGAAGAAATTTCAGACCATGGATGAGATTCAGGAAAATACAATGGGGCAGCTGATGGAGACTGGGAGAACTATGTGAGGTCCCAAGGAGCCTAGTTTGAAAGGAACTGAGGAATCATTGACCTATGTATAGTGCTTGTATCCTGTCTCTTCTTCAATAAATGTCTCTATTTTTCATAACACATGGCTGGATACCTTACGGACAGACCACTTAAATAGGCTTCAGGTGTACAATTCTACAACACATCATTTGTATACTGCATTATGTGTTCACCACTGCAAAGTCAAATCTTCCATCATCATTTAACTCTCCTTTCCCTCACAGTTGTCTGTGTCTTTGAGGGTTTATTTTTTATTTTTTGCTTAATCTCTTCCCCTTTTTCTCCCAGCCCCCTAAACACCTACCTCTTGAAAGCTGTCAGAACATTTCTTTTACATAATTTTAAAATTCTAACTTGATTTTAGTGGTGGGCAGGAGCTCTTTATAAAGAAACACAAAGAATATTTACACTTGGAAAAGAAAGAAAATAGCAATTCTAAGTCTCTCCCTGTGGCCCTTCCTCTCTGAGTAATCTAGCATTATTTGATGATCTTTTTTTAATGTGGTTCTTTGAGGAAGCTGAAGAGGAGCCTAAAGAATTTTTTAGCTTCACCAGTTAACACTCCTGCTGCTTCTCCCCAATTTTCCAGATACACAAATCCCTGCATTTCAGCCGGGCAGAGGGAATTCACCATTATAGCTAAGTGTGTCCTCAGAAAATGTACTCACTACAGCAACTGAACTCTTCTCTAAGAAAACATGCATGTTTTTACAACTTTCTGCTCCCTTAATAGTTTATATCTATGGGCTCCATAATGCTTCCATGTGTTTTCAAGTCCTGATTTTGGTTATAAGCTTCATTTCTATCTTCATGTACTGGGGTGGAAAAGCCACAATTATTTAAAAGTTAAAATAGGAGTATTGAGTCAAAATAAAATCCAAAAAGAGTCATTTATAACCAAAAAATTTAAACTTTTGGTATATTTAGTTTTAATTGAAGTTTTCAAACTAATGCACATAGAAAAAATGGTTTAAAAAATCAAAAGCATTCTTGTAAATTCTTTATATTTCAAAATTAGTGTCTACAGAGATATGTTGAAAGAAAGCCCCTTTTTCAAAGGTCACACTTTAATTGGTATTGTTCTTACTGATATGTCCTACAATGTAGGAATCACAGTTTTAATACTTAACTCATTTACGTCTGTCTTCTTTCCAAGTCTCAGCTCTTTTTCTTGTTAATGGACCTCACACTACACTATCATGAAATGTCACACTCACTATCATAGCTACACCTCTCTCTCTAAGGCAACCTTGTAGCAGTTAGTACATGGTTCACTTTCTGTTGATGCACTTTCCATCTACTGCACCTGGGTTATTCTTTTATAGTGTTAAGAGTAACTTAGGCTGGAATTCCATTTGCTTTAACATTCCAAATTTATGTCACTGTATAACTTGGAAAATGATCAATGGTAGTTTTTATCAAAATTCTGATTTGCAGTAATGGGGAACTTTTGTTTTAAATTAAGTTTAAAATCTTGCAAGTTAGAAAAGTTCAATAATAGCAGAATAGAAGATTACTCTTTAAATAAGGGTTATGATGTTTGTATATGCTAAGTTTGTAAGACCTTTCCTTATACCCAACACTTGAGTTCCTCATTAGAGTTCTGCTTCTAACCATAGCCATTAATGCTGAACAAGTGGTTTTACTTCTAAGTTCCTCCACAAAAGATTTCAGAAAGGGTCAAGATGACCCTCACTTTGCATGATACATTTAAACTACAAATGTTTGTGCATGTAAATAATACATTCTTGATTAAATTATACTTTAAATGCATGAGCAAGTTCACTAATAGAAGGAATTATATGTATTTATTCTTTTCTAATGTGAAAAGTTCTTTTGCAATGTAAACAAATTTCATTTACACAAGGTGAAATGGTAAGTACTTACTCATTTCTGCCAGTTTCTGTTGAAATTTGGACTCCCCTGGGAGATGTTTACTGCAGATGAAAAAATGCAAAATATTTCATATGTCTATGTATAAATGGAAAACTCAAATTTCCAATAACTATAGTGTTTTACATGATTTATTTTATACTCTTATTTTAGTGAGTAGCTTTTAATTTCAAAGGTTTATAAATAAGCCATCTAAAATATAAATGTCACAAATTTATGATCCTATATAGTTTTTCAGTGGTCTTATAAAACACAATGGCTGATATTTCTTAAGAGTAAGTACTTTAAAATCTAATGTTAATCAAAAGTAACAAAATTTTATCAATATTTTGTAAAAATGATCAGATTTCAAACATCCGATATTTTGGTGCTTTTAATTCTCGGATGCAGCCAAACCTATTATTTTGTGTAATCCTAAAAACTTCTAAATAAAACTGGCATGAAAGGGGTTGGTGGAAGCCAAAAGCAGAGCTGGCACTCCGAGTTCTCCAGATTACCAGTTCATCTACTGAGAAACATTTTGAAACTGCTCCTACCTTCCATCTGCTTCATCTGATCCTTCAATATCAAAGCGCAGTTTTTTTAGGGGTTTAGGAGGGTTGCTTCCTTCTGCACTTCTTTTGAGCACACGGTCACTGTTACACACCATCTGATTTATTTTCTGGAACTTCTCAGAAGTCTATGAATTACAGAATTCTGTATTTAATTTTTAAATACAAGCATTTGGTAGTTACCAACTCTTAATTGCAGTTTGAAGTGTGTCAAAAATCAGGCAGAGGTAGTATCTACATTTTAATTTTCTGATTTACTGCACCAAGTAAGACAAATGAAAGGCCTCAAAATCAGAGTAACAATTCACCCAGTTAAATACCCACTCTTTTTAAGTCTTCCTGTCTCTTTCCATGAGGCTTTGCCACCAACAACACTGACTGCTATTCTGAAAGTCCTAGTTCCCCAGTTTCAGAACATAATCACACACCAAACTTGGGCTACCTCTTTCTCAGGAGCATACAAAGTTGAAACAGCTTTCTGGACCCTGTTTTTGTCAGATCTTTTTTTTTTCTTGAGGGCAAACATAACCAGAGGAAATAAGAATTTAATGAGATGAAGTATCCAGTGAAGAATAATCTCACTTTTGGGGTACTATGTTGACAAGTTATATAGTTTATATATTTTAAACCATCTTTTTTTAACAGTATTTGTTGAAATGCTGCTAATTCATAAAGTTTTTAAAATAAAAAAATCAAGTATCAAAAAGACTTAAGAATTTGAGTTTGTCCACTATTACTGGAGATGGTTTGAGAGCTAATCTCCTAAAGGAGAATCCTGTCACAGCAAAGAATGTTTTGTTAAGAAATACCAAAGGAGGGACAATACCTTATTTTATCCAAAGGAGAAACATGTGGAAAAATTCTATTTCTTATCTATTTTAGAACCAGAGTGAGGTGATTATCTCAGGGATGTGAATAAACATGTTCATTTGAACTAAAAAATGAGACCAGCCTTTCTGATAAAAACTAAATCTGAATAGGGATGGAAAGAGACTTGACTTGGGGTGGTGAACACACAGTACAGGGTACACAAGATGTGGAATTGTGCACCTGAAACCTGTATAATTTTGTTAAGGAGTGTCACCCCAATAAATTCAGTAACAAGGAAAAAATAGTGGAAAAAAAAGAAATTAAATCTGATTTGACTGACTGATTTGACAGTGAGGAATAGTTTTGCTGATTATGCTTTATTTTCCAAAAAATTAAATGCTAAAGCAGGTTTTGATGGAAAATATATTTAGAGCACATTTATGTGACAGAAACTAAATCCTGTGCACTCATTAAATTTGTAATGATTTTTAGTTATCAGCTTTAAAATATGGAAGTATATATAACATGTTCTCAGTTCTTTTAAAGGTTATGGCAAGCAGGAAAGTATGACACACCTATTCTGCACATCTCCAGATCCAACCATACTCCCCTGTGTAGCCTGACAGCTGCAGCCTGCCCGGAGCTACATGTCACAGCACTGTATAGTTTGTAATGCACGTCTTAGCACCTTGTCTTTCAGTGTACAAACTTGTATCTTTCTCTAGGTATTTCACTTGGGGAAGTATGACAGACAGACTCTAGAATGGTTCTCACTAATCCCCAGCAACTAGTGTTTACACCCTTGTGTTAATCTTCTCTCCCTGAATGTAGGTTTGTCTTGGAATGTCACTTCCAATATTAGTGACCAAAAGACTGTGACTTCCATCTTGTTCATTATTTCCTTTCCTTCCCTTCCTCTCTTCAAGTTCCTACTCCAGGGGAAGCACGCTGCTATGTTATAAGTAGTCAGTAGCCCTTTGGAGAACCTCAAGTAGCAAAGTACTGATGGCTTGGGCAGATAGCCATCAAGGATCAGCCAGCAGCCATAAAAATGAGTTTGCAAGAAATCCTCTTCCATTTGACCCTTGAGATAACTGCAGCCCCAGCTGACAGGTTGATTGTAGCCTTGTGAGGATAAGCCCTGGACTCAGCTAAGCTAGGCCTGAATTACTGAAACCACAGAAAACTGAGATTAAAAAAAAAAAACACACATTTAAGTCACTAAGTTTGGATTGATTTGTTATGCAGCAATAAATACTATAGGCAAGAGAGATGTGGTGGTGAACATTAAGAGTAATGCACATTCAATACAGGACTGCTGAATTAGTTATGTTAGTGGAAGGTCAACTAGAGTAGCAGGTTGCCAGCCTAGAGTAACTTTCAAAGCTAAGCTTTTCTTTGGATCCTTCTGGAACAAATACCACCACATACCTGCCATTTATGAGAGTCTCATGTAACCAAGTCCTAATCAACTTACCAGAGAAAGAATATCCTAGAGATCTGACAGAAGGACAAGCAAAAGCATGTATATGTATATGTACAGAAGACCAGTAGATAGGGATTGGCGGGTGACATTTGGATATGGTATCTTATTTCAAACTACACACATAATTAGTGAATTTCAAACCTGTTTTCTAAACATTCCCTTGAGACTATATACCTTCATGTGTATACATGAAAGTATGTACACACATATATATGCACTACATAATCTCAAAGGTGTTTATAAAACATTTGACTTTGACTCTGATATGTATATTTTCTAAATTCTATGCAACATGCTTGGATGGGTATTTAAATAACAGTGCTTGTAAATTCAAATTATAGAAATCTTCAATTTCTTTTTGTAGTTACAGTGCATGTCACTGTATTTCATAGAAAGAAAATACTCACCCCAAATGATTCACCAATGGATACCAAGATTCTGTCAAGTTAAGAAAAAACACAAATTAGTAATAAAAATCATACACAACTTTGCAGAGATGAACATACACTCAGCATTGTGAATTATCAGAAATACCAAATCAAGGGTTTCATCTACCCTTAGAACCACTGATAAATCATAGTCATTAAAGGCTTAATCTAACAGTACTAATCTAGTCATACACTGAGCTGGTCTCTTAGATTTTTAACACAAAAACTCTAAGTCTGCAAGAGCATATTTTGCCATTGTCTATATTTAAAGAGAGTAAAAGAAAATTTTAATTATTCCCACTTAATTATTCCTACTTAATTATTATTCCTACTTAATTATTCATAAACCAATGGATAAGTTATCAATTACAATTTCTTTCACATTTTCTCATTAAAAATTCATGATATTAAGCAATAATTCTAATTAGGATCTATATTGATATGTAGAATAAAGGCTATCATATATCCTAAAATCAGAAATCTCTATTAGTCTGTTTGGTCTTGTTTGAACTATGTAATACATGCTTTTGATAATAATGCTAAAGAAGAGCATTAGCTGACAAAACAAAGATTTGATGATATATACTAATAGATATACAGATTTTATTGTCCTCCAATTCCCTGATAAGTAACTATCAATCTCTACATATTTGATTAACCAGAATACCTAAATATGCTAGATAAGCAGAGTGTTAACAATCTAGTGAACAAACTGAACTAATAAGCAAAAGAGACAGACTCATAGAGAGAAGACTGACCCCTCTGGTGGCAGGCAGGGGTGGCTGAGGGTGGAAGGATTAAGCGAAAAAGAAAAAGGACTCATGAGCATGGACAATAGTGTGGTGATTGCGGTGTGGGTGGGTGGAAGAGAGTATAAGGGGGATAGATGGTAATGAAAAAATACAATAAAAAATCAACTGCTAAAAAAAGCTGTCTTAATGCTTGATCAATGATTGACTCTTCTGCTAATAAAGGACCCCCCCAACACAGAAGTGATTTCATTAGGATCAGCAAATAGCCATCATTATCAGCACAATATAGATTAAATATCATCATTAAAAAATTACTCTGGGATATATTTTCATGTTGAAATGTGGGACTGTATAAATTAAATAGACATGGTATGGCATCTTAGCAGCTTATAATGTAAGTTGTAGATTTCAGTACATAGATACTCAAAAAATAAACAAAGGATGGTATGATGAGATACAAGAACATTTATATCATTTGCCAATTATTTTCTATTTTATCTTTCCTGTGGAATTTGAAGTTGTATCATGAGTAAGCACACCACACAAATACTAATATTTTTAAGGGGTTAATATATTCCCTCT
This sequence comes from Anoura caudifer, assembly GCA_004027475.1. Lineage (NCBI taxonomy): Eukaryota > Metazoa > Chordata > Mammalia > Chiroptera > Phyllostomidae > Anoura > Anoura caudifer. The sequence goes on along the minus strand of PVKU01011505.1, from coordinate 32,628 downwards.
CCTTGTTGGCTTTTCTTGCCCACTAAGTACAACTGTATGGGCTGACAATTTCTGAGATGAGATTACATTAACTATTCTTGCTAATCTGCCTCCCACTTTATATGATAGTTTCAAATAGCCCATGGCACTGCAAAGCCAGAAAGCAGTTGTGGTTGGACATGGAATATAATATAATATAATGATTTGTAGTTGCACAGAATCTTTCTTTTTTTTAAAGACTTTATTTTTAGAGAGAGAGTAAAGGAGGGAGAAAGAGAGAGAGAGAAACAATCATGTGTGAGAGATACATCCATTGGTTGCCTCTCACATGCACCCATTTGGTGAATGGCCTGCAACCCAGTCATGTGCCCTGACTGGGAATCAACCTGCCACCTTTCAGTTCACAGGCCAGTGCTCAATCCACACAGCCACACCAGCCAGGGCCAGAATCTTTCATCTTAGCATTTAAAATTGCTTCATAATCATTATGTCCCTGATCCACAGCACCTTTCTGAGGTGGACACAGAGAACTACCCACGCTGATATAAGGAAGCCACAGGAAATTAGAGATGAACTTCCAAAGACTTAATTTAGTCATCTATATTTAATCAGCTATCTACAATTTATAACAGCAAGAAGAACAATTCCACAGAAGAGTTTACAGGACATTCAATGAACTACAGAATAAAATTCATTAACCAAAACTAATCTCTTTGTTTAGTAGCCTGGCTAACAAAAATATGATTTGAAATTTATTACCAACTGGTTCTCAGACTGTTTAAAAAAGAACAGATCCCAGCATCCAGGAAAGTTGACTAAATTTGCAAACCTACCTAAGTAAACAAATGATCTTTCTTTCCTCACAAACTCTTATCATGTCACTTAATATAAATAAGCCAATTAGGGATGCCAGAATATAGCTTATTTTAAATGAAGAAAGCTTTATAATTTTATGCTTTAATCAAAATAATCCCCTCTTATTTCTTAGCACTTCATTAAAGATAAAACACAAACCTTGATCTTGGAGTCATTTTTGTTGGTGTTGGCAGACCATCTGAAATCTTATATGGATTCTTCAGGGGTGATATATAGATGTTTCCTCCAGGAATCCGTAAAGGTGAACTGGAAAACTTATAGGGGCTTCGAGGAATGTGAGGTATTGGTGACAAAGTAGGGGGCTAGAGCAAAAGCAGATGCAGATTATTTATTTAATGTCTTAGTGAGATCCATTGTTTTATAATTAGATTTTTTCCAAACAAAGGATATTTTAAACATACCCTGGTGGAAGCATACTGCAAAATATTTGTTTTCAGTCTCTGCATAAAGACTGAGTTATAGAATACTATAATAGAATCATATTCCTCTTCTCTGATCAAAACCCGTTTGAATGTCTGAGGAAGAAGAATAAAAATACTTGTTAAATGAATTTGGGAGTTTATGTTTAGATTTTCTTTTTTAATAGTTCATGATACTTTTTAACAGTGAGAAGCACATATCATATAGGAAAAAAATAATCTGAAAATGCTTTCTTAGACTTGGATTATTACGGGGGTATAGTATTCCTTATTCACTCTATAATATAAATCCATGTATTAAAAAGCATTAATTTTCCAATTCCATTTTAGTTACAAATAATTAACCAATAATATAAAAGTAAAAAATTAATCTGTGAATTTACATAAGGTTAGACTATATGATCTAATTAATGACTGAAGTTACCCATATTACAGATATGGATAGATCCCAAAAATTCTTACCATGGAAGATTACTTACCTCCTGAACAGCATGAGGAAGTTCCTTATAAGCTGTTACAATGATTTTGAATTTAAGGTCTATATTCTTTACTTTGCATATGCCATACATGGAACACATCATAATCTAATAAATAAATGTAATTTGAAAATAGTCAGAATTTTGTAACATGGTTGTGTTCTAAAAAGCACTTATCTTACTTTTTACCTTAAAATAGAAATTCAATTTCCTACAGAATTATCTTTTCCCATCCTGAGCTCAGTTTGAAAGACTATGTGAATTATTTAACCCAAATTCTATTTAAAGAACAAATGTCAATAGTCAGATCATGTGGTTTGTGAATAAACCTAACTTTTGCTCCCATCCCTTAGATATTTCCCAGAAGATAAAAGATAAAACTGGAATCAGTTAGCTGTGTAACTAGCACTTAAAAAAAAAACCAGTGTGAAAAGGATCAAACTATTAAAATAATATTGATACGTTTGATGGTACTGGTAAGGGAGATGTAGTAATAAAAGAGGATAAGAAAGACTCTTGTACTGTTGATAATGTTCTATTTCTTCCAAGATCAGGCAAGATCAGGAGCATTCAGAGTGGTATGGCCATAGACAATGTTCTGTTTCTTTATTTGGATGCTATTTATATGGGTGAGTTCGAGTAATGAATTTACATTAAGATGCACCCTTCTGATATATGGATTTTTCTATATGCATATTACATTTCAAATAAGAATATTTTTAAATGCACAAATAAGACTTAAAATGATTCCCCGTGACATTAAAACATCAAACTTTCTTAATTTGTATGAATTTTATTGCATAATTTAAGTATTCATATCTTCTAAAACATTCTTGCTCACATCTACTATTGCTAACATTCCTGTGCATCATCCCTTGCCAAGCATCCTACCAATCCTAATCTTCCTATTCCTGCCATTTAGAAGGCCATTCAGTATTCTGTTTGCTAATTCACATTTTATTTGTACTCCAACACTTTACCGAAGGCACCTCTCACAAAAATGTTCTTGATTCCAGAAAGCTAATTTCTTTGGAAAATCTTAGTGCTACTGTATAGATCTTTGTATATTGTAGAAAAGCAGTAGAACCAAAAGGCAATAAGTGTCTACTTTAAAAAATCCAATATACTAGAATTTATGCATCCAAATATGATCTCGTAAAATATACATATTTGTAGGTTTTATACAATAATTCACCTTTTGCCAAAAACATTATTACTGGCAACATTACCACCAACCTTACTGCCAGAAATAAAAGGATAATAAGGGAATATTATGAATAATTATATTAAAAAATACAGATACCTAGGATGAAATAGAAAAAATAGAAGAATACAACCTACCAAAACTGACTCAAGAAGATCTAAGCTTGAATTAGCAATAAAAAAATTTCCACCAACAAAAGCTCAAACCCAGATGGCTTCACTGGTGAATTCACTGGTTAATTCTACCAACTGATATTGAGGAATCAATATCCATTCTTAGAATCAGTATCAATTCTTCATGAACTCTTCCAAAAGTAGAGAGGAGGGAACACTACCAACTAAGTCTATGAGGCTATTATTTCTCTGATACCAAAGCCAGACATCACAAGAAAACTGTTAACATCTCTATGATTATAAGTGTAAAAATTTTCAATAAAAACAAGTTGAATTCAGCAGCACTGTTGATGTACTGTGACTAAATAGGATTCATTCTAGAAATGCAAGGCTGGTTTAACATCTAAAATTCAGAGGAAGATGGCAGTGAGGTAGGACTCCACTTCCCCTTACACACGGGAGAAAAACCTAGCCGATCTATGGAGGAATAGAATGGTACCCCAGCATATATGAAAATAAGAGATCTAAAATTGTAGCGGACACTGAAAAACCAGATGGTAAGGAGAGTGCTTCTGGACAGTAAGGTCGCGGGGACCAGCACTGGGGACCAGGGCGGCTGCAGCCCCAGGCCCAGCACCTGCCAGGTCTGCCACAGGGTCCTTGGGAGAGAGCCGGGTCATCTGCTACCCCTCTTCCCCTCGGCCAAACAAGGTTAGAGCAGCACCGGGAGACACCTGGTTGCTTGAAGTCCCAGAGAGGGGAAAAAGGTCTAAGTGGCAAACACACAGGGGCTGTGAGCACCCACAGAGTCTGTGGACACTGGTTGGGGAGAGTTGAGAGTCACGCAGTGACAGGCCCTGACCCCGATAGTCCCCAGTCAGGCTAGAGAATTGGGCTGTGTGAGAAGTCAGGCCACTATAGCGAGCAGCAGACTTGTGTAGGAGCAATTCTTCAAAAAGAAAAAGTGAAAAAAGAGACACTGTTTAGGGAATTCTTCTGTGCTCCAGCCTCCTCCCCACCCAGCTGGGCAGCGATCCCGAGGTTGCGCAGAATGTTGTGGGGAAGGCCTGCACACCCCCATAGCGTTGGGAAGGGTGTACACCCAAACCTGTGGGACCGAGGCAGCTTGGCCAAACGCCTGCCCACAGACCAGCCCACAGTGGTAACCCTGGGGAAAGTGCGCTCTGAGGAAGGCCTGGATCTCACACCCAAGGTGCCAGGGAGAGGCACCAGGTTAGCTCTGGGGAGAGTACCCTCGAGGACTGAGGATGATAGTGCACATCAGGAAGGGAGAAAAGCCATACCATTGCCCCTCAGGCTTCTGCAGCCAGCAAGACCAGAAAAACCAGTTTGGCCAGTTTGAAACCAAGAAGAAGCTATTTTTTAAAAGTAATTTTTAATTTTAATTATAATTATCTTTCTATAATAATTTTAATTATCTTTCAATTCCTTTTTCCTCTCTTTCCTTTCTTGTTTTATTCCTTCTTCCTTGCTTTCCAATTTTATCTCTTCTTCCTTCTTCTGCTTTTTTGTTTTAAATACCCACAGGTGAGACAAAAAAACCCTGGAACTGTGAAAAGACCAGAGTTGGACCCAAAGAGGGGGCATCCCAACAGCTGAGACAGCAAGATAAATTTCACTTTGCTGTTACTGAGAATCTTTAAGTTATTGCACATTTGTATTATTATCAGTTTTTCATTATTCTTACATCTTTTATTTTAATAGTATTTTTGTGTTCCTCTTCTTTCTGTATAGTCTTCTTTGCTTGGCTGGTTATATTGTATCATTTGACAGGTTTCCCCTGCTCTCTCTTTCACAGTGTATTGCTAATTTACTGTCCTTCACTTCACTTGTGTTCCATTAGCACACTACTCTAGGTCCTATACTCCCTATTCTTGTTATCCAGATCACATACATTCTGTCATATGATGGTTCCTCTAGTATTATTGTAAATAATAGCTGTTCCATAGAATTGTAAATACTTCACAACACCCCTCCCAGATCTTAGCCCACTTAATGGTTTCCTGAACTCTATTACTGTAGTAAACTCCATTCTCTCACACACTACACCTATTTACTATCCTTTACTCTCACCTTACCTCAGAATCTGACCTCCCACAATGTCACTGCTTTCTAGATCCAACTCACAATCCTTCCCTCCCCAACAAGTGTCTTATCTTCTTTCCATCCTTTCTAAAATCTGGCTAGTTAGATGGAAGATCACGTTTAACACTATACACAGACAAAGGATCTCCTATCTGTTCTCTACTGGCTGCTACTGTAAATATCATAGAACACTCTCTGCTATCTTAAACTATTTTGCCTTCCCCCTCCAACTGATCACAAAAAAGAGCAGGTAGAAATGGTGAACACCAGGATACCCACTGTAAGAGGTAACCCCAAAACAAAGGAATCACCAACAGATAACAACAGAAGAAGGTGAAGGAGGGAGTGGAAACCACACAAACCTCAATCCAGGACCTATATGCAAATACAACTAAATAGTGGAGACACTACCCAATACAAAAAACTGAACAAGAGCAACAGAGAATCATAAAAACCTTGTACACAAGGAAGAACCAGCTTCAAAAAAAACCTGCCTCACCAGCACAACAAAATACAAGAGATGGTGGACAGAGTGACCCAAAATTAACCAGCTGATAGGAAGGATCCACCAAAGAAAGACCCAACAACTCTCAAAGCCCAAAGACAAAATCAGAGCCAACTTAAACGACAGCCCATGACCAGTGAGCTCAGGAGATCAAGGAGACTGCACCACTGAATCTCGCAGGTATTCCAAAACAGAAGTTCACACCATAAACCCAGGGAGTCAAAACAGATCAATTTAAGACTCAGAGGCTAACAAGAAGAATATAACAAACAATGGGGAGACAAAGAAACAATCCTCAAATGAAAGGAAAGGAGGAAGCCTCAGAAAGAATGCTAAAGGAAATACAGGCAACTCAACTATCAGATATGGAATTCAAAGCAATGGTTATCAGGCAGCTACATGTTCTCACAGAGAATGAACAGAAACTACAGGGACACTACAATGAACTCACTGCAAAATATATCAACATGAAAAAGTAAATACAAACTATCAACAAGGGCCAAGAGGAAATAAAGAATACAATTTCTGAACTAAAGAACACAGTAGAAGGAATCAAAAGCAGGAGAGATGAAGCAGAAGATTGGATCAGTGAGTTGGATGAGAAAGTAAAAAAAAAACACCCAGAAAAAGCAAGAAAGAAAAGAGGCTCAGAAAGAATGAAGAGGGATTAAGAGAAAAATGCAAGACAATATGAAGCGTAATAATATCCATATAGTAGGGATACCAGAAGGAGAAGAAGAAGAGCAAGGGATACAAAACCTATTTGAAAAAGTAATGAAGGAAAACTTCCTTAATTTGATGAGAGAAAAAGTCACACAAATCCAGGAAACACAGAGAGTTCCAATTAAGAGGAACCCAAAGAGGCCCACTTCAAGACACATCATAATTAAAATGGCAAAATTCCAAGACAAAGAGAGAATCTTAAAGGCAGCAAAGGAGCAAAGGGAAGTAACATACAAGGGAGCCCCAATAAGGTTAGCAGCTGACTTCTCAATGGAAACGCTCCAAGCCAGAAGAGAATAGGAAGAAATATTCCAAGTAATGAGAACCAAAGGCGTGCAACCAACACTACTTAACCCAGCAAGGCTTTCAGTCAAGATAGAAGGACAAATATGGAGCTTCTCAGACAAAAGAAGTCTAAAAGAATACACCTCCACCAAACCAGCTCTGAAAGACAGGCTAAAGGGACTGCTTTAAGGAAAGGAAGGAAAAGAGAAAGAGAGAAAAACACAGGTATGAAAAAATGGCAATGAATAAGTACCTATCAAAAATAACCTTAAACATAAATGGATTAAATGCTTCAATCAAAAGACATAGAATAGCTGAATGGATAAAAAAGCATAACCTACACACATGCTGCCTACAAGAGACCCACCTCAGTACAAAAGACCTACACAACAAAAGGGAAAGGGGTGGAAACAAATTTTCCAAGCAAATGGACAGGAAGAAAAAGCCAGGGTAGCAATACTCATATCAGACAAAACAGACTTCAAAAAAAGGGCCATAAAGAGAGTCCCAGAAGGTCACTTCATAATACTCAAGGGAAGAATCCACCAAGAAGATGTAAACATTTTATACATATATACACCCAACATAGGAGCACCCAAATACATAAAGAAAATCTTAGAGGACTTTAAGAAAGATATTGACAGCAACACAATTATAGTAGGGGATTTTAACACTCCGCTGTCAAAAATGGATAGATCTTCCAAGCAAAATATCAACAAAGATATTGTGGCACTAAACAGTGCCCTAGATGAAATGGAATTAACTGATATATATGGAGCCCTTCATCCCAAAGAAGCTGAATACACATTCTTTTCAAATACCCATGGAACATTTTCAAAGATAGACCACATGAAAGGACATAATACAAGCCTCAACAAATTTAAGAAAACTGAAATCATACCAAGCATTTTCTTCGACAAGAGACTGAAACTAGAAACCAACCCCAAGGGAAAAAAACCCAAACACTCAAAATCAGGGAGACTGAATAGCATGAGATTCAGGAAGAAATCAAAAAGTTTCTGGAAACAAAGGAAAATGAACTCACAACAATCCAAAAGCTATGGGACACAGCCAAGGCAGTCCTGAGAGGGAAGGCCATAGCAATACATGCCTACATAAAAAAATAAAACACTTCAAACAAACATAACCCTACACCTACAAGAACTCAAGGAACAAAAACAAAGACAGCTCAGAGCAAGTAGAAGGAAGGAAATAACTAGATCAGAACAGAATTAAATGACATAGAGACTAAAAGCACAATTCTAAGGATCAATGAATCCAGGAGCTGGTTCTTTGAAAAGATAAACAAAATTGACAAGCTTTTAAGCAGGCTCATCAAGAAAAAAAGAGAGAGGACCGAAATAAACACAATCAGAAATGAAAGAGGACAGATTACATCTGACACCAAAGAAATACAAAGGATTGTAAGAAATTACTATGAAGAACTGTATGCTAAGAAATTTGAAAACCTAGGTGAAATGGACAAGTTTCTAGAAAAATATAATCTTCCAAAACGCAATGAAGAAAAAGCAGAAAGCCTGAATAGACCAATAATAGCAGATGAAATTGAAGCAGTAATCAAAAAACCCCTGACACATAAAAGTCCTGGGCCAGGTGGTTTCAAGAGAATTCTACAAAGCTTTTAAGGAAGAGCTAATCCCTATACTTCACAGACTACTGCAAAAATCCAGAATGACAGAAGACTCCCAAACTCTTTTTATGAAGCCAGGATCATCCTAATGCCAAAAGCAGATAAAGACACAGCAAAGAAAGAAAACTTTAGGCCAGTATCACGGACCAACATAGACACTAAAATCCTCAACAAAATATTGGCAAACCCCATCCAACAATACATTAAAAAGATCATACACCATGACCAAGTGGGATTCATCTCAGGGATGCAAGGATGGTTCAATATTTGCAAATCAATCAATGGAATACATCACATAAACAAAAGCAAAGACAAGAATCACATGATCATATCAATAGATGTGGAAAAAGTATTTGGTAAGGTACAGCACCCATTAATGATAAAAACACTCAGCAAAGTGGGAATAGAGGGAGCATTCCTCAACATAATAAAAGCCATATATGAGAGACCTACAGCCAACATTATACTCAATGGGCAAAAATTAAAATCTTTTCCACTAAGATCAGGAATGAGACAAGGTTGTCCACCTTCACCACTTCTATTCAATATAGTATTGGAAGTTTTAGCCACAGCAATCAGACAAAAAAAAAAAAAAGGAAATAAATGGCATCCAAATCGGAAAGGAGGAAATGAAATTGCCATTGTTTGCAGATGACATGATAGTGTACATAGAAAATCCTATAGACTTGGCCAAAAATCTGCTCGACCTAATACATGAATTTGGCCAAACAGCTGGATACGAAGTCAATATCCAGAAATCAAAGGCATTTTTGTTTAACAACAATGAAATAGCATAAGCAGAAATCAAGAAAAAAATCCCATTTGATATAGCAACAAGAAAAATAAAATACCTAGGAATAAACCTAACCAAGGAGATAAAATACTTGTATGCAGAAAATGACACAACACTGAAGAAAGAAATCAAGGAAGATACAAACAAATGGAAATATATACTGTGTTCATAGATCGGAAGAATTAACATCATCAAAATGTCTATACTACCCAAAGCAATTTACAGATTCAATGTAATACCTATTAAAGCACCAATGGCATATTTCACAGACACAGAACAAACCCTTGAAAATTTATATGGAACCATAAACAACCCTGAATAGCTGCTGCAATTTTGAGAAAGAAGAGCAGAGTAGGAGGGATCACAATACGTGATACCAAACTGTATTACAAGGCCACTGTAATCAAGAGAGCCTGATACTGGCATAAAAACAGGCACATGGACCAGTGGAACAGAACAGAGAGCCCAGAAATAAACCCATGTCTCTACAGTCAATATTCGACAAAGGGGGCAGCAACATAAAATGGAGAAAAAAATAGCCTCTTCAACAAGTGGTTTTGGAGAACTGGACAGCTACGCGCAAAATAAAATGAAACTCAAGCACCAACTTACACTATACGCAAAAATGAATTCAAGGTGGATAAAAGATTTAAATATAAGTCATGACACCATTAAAGTCCTATAAGAGAACACAGGCAGGAAAATCTCAGATATTTCACAGAGGAACATTTTTACTGATATGTCCCCTAGAGCAAGGGACATAAAGGACAGAATAAACAAATGGGATCTCATCAAAATAAAAAGCTTCTGCACAGCTAAGAAAACAGTATTGAAATAAAAAGAGAACCAACTGTATGGGAAAACATGTTTTGTTGATACGAAACATGTTATCATATCAACAATGATACGAAAACATGTTTCACCAATGATATCTCAGACAAGGGTTTAATCTCCAAAATATACAAAGAACTTACATGACTCCACTCTAAGAAGACAAGCAACCCAATTAAAAAATGGGCAAAGGACTTGAACAGACACTTCTCCAAGGATGACATAGAGAGGATCCAGACACACATGAAAAGATACTCAGTATTGCTAGCTATCAGAGAGATGCAAATTAAAACCACAATGAGATACCACTTCACACCAGTCAGAATGGTCATCAGAAACAAAGCAACACACAAGAAGTGTTGGAGAGGTTGTGGAGAAAAGGGGATCTTAGTGCACTGTTGGTGGGATTGCAGACTGGTCAACCACTACGGACAGCAGTATTGAGTTTTCTCAGAAAACTAGAAATGAATCTGCCTTTTGACCCAGCAATTCCACTGCTGGGATTATATCCTAAGAACCCTGAAACACCAGTCCAAAAGAACCTATGCACTCCCAATGTTCATAGCAGAACAATTTACAATTGCCAAGTGCTGGAAGCAACCTAGGTGCCCATGAGTAAATGAATGGATCAAGAAACTACGGTACATTTACGCAATGGAATTCTATGCAGCAGAAAGAAAGAAGGATCTCCTACCCTTTGCAACAGCATGGATGCAACTGGAAAGCATTATGCTAAGTGAAATATGCTAGGCTGTGAAAGACAAATACCATATGATCTCACCTTTAACAGGAACCTAAACAACAAAACAAACAAACAAGCAAAATATAACCAATGACACTGACATTGAGAACAGGCTGACAGTCACCAGAGGGAAGAGGGGAGGGAATTTCAGGGGGAAAACAGGAAGGGTTTACAGGAACAAGTATAAGGGACACATGGACAAAAACTAGGGGGGGTGGAAATGGGAGGGAGGTGGGGAGGGTTGGGGCGGTGGACTGGGATGGGAGTAAAAGACAGAAAACTGTACTTGAACAACAATTAAAATAAAAAAAGAAAAAACATCTAAAATTCAATTATACCTACAATTATTGATACCTAGTATAATAATACATAGGTATCAATATAATACAAGGGGAAATATGTATCATTTTGATAGATACAGAAAAAATGACAAAATTCAACATACTTTCATGATAAAAGCACTTAATAAACTAGAAATACAAGGAAACTCCTCAACATGATAAAGGGTATATATATAAAACCATACGGCTAACAATAGATTTAATGTTTCATTAATAATGAATGCCTTCCCCAAAGATCAGAACAAAATGAGGATGTCCCTTCTCACCACTTCCATTCAGGACTGTATTGGAAGCTCTATCCAAGGCAATTTAGCACATAAATAAAATGAAAGACTCATAGATTGAAAAGGAAGAAGTAAAACTATCGCTTTTCACAGAAGACATGATTCCAATATTGAAAATCTTTAGGAATCCACAAAAAATTATTAGAACTTATAAACAACATGGGCAAGGTTGTAAGATAGAAGATCAATATACAAAAATCAATTGTATTTCAATACACTTGTAATGAACAGTCTGAAAAAGAAAGTAAGGAACCAATTCTATTTACAATAGTGTTAAAAAGAACAAAATACTTAGGGATAAATTTTAAAAAGTAGTGTAAGACCTGTACTCTAAAAATTTTTAAAAAACATTGTTGAAAGAAATTAGGGAAGATTTAAATAAATGGAAAGATATCACATGTTAATGGACTGGAAGACAATGTTATTTTTCTTGTAAGAAAAAGTACTCTAAAAATTGTACTCTAAAGACTTGTAAGTGCAAGACTTGTACTCTAAAAATTTTTAAAAAACATTCTTGAAAGAAATTAGGGAAGATTTAAATAAATGGAAAGATATCACATGTTAAAAACAATGTTGTTTTTGACGGTACTCCTCAGACTGACCTATGATTCAGTGCTATCCCTATCAAAACTCCAGCTGGCTTCTTTGTAGAAATTGACAAGCCAACCCTAAAATTCATATAAAAATGCAAGCTTCAGAATAGTCAAACCAATCTTGTAAAAGAGCAAAATTAGAGCAGTCACACTTTCCTATTTCAAAACTTACTAAAACACTACAGTAATCAAGACAGTGTTGTAGTGGCATAAGAAGAGATACATAGATCAATGAAATATAAGAGACCGGAAATAAATATTTACAGACTTATGGTTAATTGATTTTTCAACAACTCTCAAAACTCAACAGGGAAAGAAAAGACTTTTCAAATTATAGTGCTGGAACAACAGGTATCCAACTGCAAAAGAATGAAGTTGGATTCCTAACTCATGCCATATATAAACATTAATGCAAAATGGAACAAAATATCAATGTAAGAGCTAAAAGTATAAAACTTTTATAGAAAAATAGGGATAAATCTTCATGACCTCTGATTTGGCAATGGTTTGATAGATATGACACCAAAGGCACTAACAACAAAATAAAAAATTGATAAACTGAACATCATCAGAATTAAAAACTTTTGTGCTTCAAAGGATACCATCAAGAAAGTGAAAAGACAACTCAGAGAATGGGAGAAAATATTTGCAAGTGACATATCTAATAGGGAACTTGTACATAGAATAAAGAACCTTTACAACTCAATAATAAAAATATAAGCCAATTTAAAAATACACAAAAGATATTTCTCCAATGAAGATATGCAAATGGCCAATAAGCACATGAAAAGATTATTAATCAACATCATTAGCTATGAGGGAAATGTAAATAAAAGAGATAGCTACTTCATATCCACTAGGATGCTTATATTAAAAAAAGGCAAATAGGTTGGTAAGGATGTGGAGAAACTGGAACCTCATACATGGCTGGTAGAAACATAAATGGTATAGCCATGTCAGAAAGTAATCTGGTCATTCCTCAGAAGGTTAAACATAGAGTTACCATATGACCCAGAAATTTCACTCCTAGGTAAACACCCAAGAGAAATGAAAACATGTCCACATAAAGACTTGTACATGAACATTGATAGTAACATTACTTACAATAGCCAAAAAGTAGAAACCAAATGTACAACAATTGATGAAAAGATAAATATGATGTGGTATATATCCACACAATGGATTATTTGGCAATAAAAGGGAATGAAATACTGATAAAAGATATAACACAGATGAACAATGTACTTAGAACAATGAAACACTATATTAAGTGAAAGAAGCTGGACACAAAGATAACATATTATATGATTCAATTTGGAAGAACTGTCCAAAATAAGCAAATCTATAGAGATAGAAAGTAGATTATTGTTGCCTGGAGCTGGAGAAGGTGGGGTATGGGAGGGTGAGTGCTAAAGGGTATGAGGGTTTCTTTTTTGATGTGATAAAAATGTTTTAAAATTGACTTCGGTGATGGTTATACAACCTTGTGAATATACTAAAAACCAGTGGACTATACAAGTTTATAAGGGTAATTTGTATGGTATATGGATCTCAATAAAGTTGTTAACAAAAGAATATTCTTATTATCCTGTTTACAGAGAAGAAAAAGGAACATACAAGAGAATGTTCTCTGTAAATTAACTCATTCATTTGTTAGTTCATTCAGTGATTCAATAGGCACTGTTTTATATCAATTTGTTCTTAAGTCTCCTGCTTTTTGCAACACTAGAAATAAAATCTAGCTTATCACAACACAGAATAACCTATGATAAACAATGTCTTCAGTAATTTTTATAAGATCTTTCATCTTATTAAGCAAGTAGAGTTACTGAAATACTTTCAAGCTCTGATTTGTAAGAATAACAGCAAAAATATATAATATAGCCAACAAGTAAATATATATATATATATTAAGTCTACAAACTGATCTAGCTTATTTGAATTTGATCTTAAGATGTCCTCAGAAGCTCTCTAAAAATGGTAGCAGCTTCCCAAATGCCTGTTCCCATCAGTAGCATTCTTAAGGTGCCTGTTGACTTAGCATTTTGTGAGGTCCTAGACCCCATAGCACCAGGGTGGACTGTCTCAGCTTCACCTCCAAGGAAACTGCTTGTAGCAAGCTACCAATGGGCAAGTAGGTTCCTCTTCAAAGGCCCTTGCTCAAAGCCGTGGAATAGGTTGTTCAAACTTTAGTACTGTATAGACTTGTATAAAAAAATCCTTACAGCCAATAAAAATGTGTGTGACAACTCCAAGCTGGTAAATATTTACTTAAATAATGTCTGACTCTGTTAAAATGTCCTTCAATTACATATTATAAGTTTTATTGATATAACATACAAAATAATTTCTCCTTAGATTATTCTTAAAATATAGATAGAAAAATGTAGAGTTCAGATATCACCCAGATATATCCACTGGATCCCCAAACTGTATCCCATATCTGTGCTAAGGCAGTGAACTTCACCCTACCCCATATCGTTTCACTCTAGCCATCTCCTCCTAGGGCACCCTGAAGTAAGGCACAGAACACTGATTCTCTGATGACTTAGAGTGACGTTTCAGTTCCCAAAAGAGTCCTCTCAAGACTGATGTATCCCAAAGTAGGTAACCAGGAAACTGACAAACTGAACTTCACAGCTTGCAGCACAATTATGAGGAACAGATACTGCTAGTTGTCGATCTAGTATCCCTTTTCCCTTTCCTCATAACTTAGGATATCCAATTTTTTTTTTTACCTTAAAGGCAAGGGAATTAAAAGCAAAAATAAATCAATGAGACTATATAAAACTAAAAAACTTCTGTACAGAAAAAGAAAACAACAACAAAACAAAAAGGCAATCTCAACAGAAGAAGATATTTGCAAATAATATCTCCAAATAGGAGTTACTATTCAAAATATAAAAAGAACTCATACAACTCAACAACAGAAAACAATTCAATTAAAAAATGAGCAGAGAACCTAAACAGACACTTCTCTAAAGAAGACATACAAATGGCCAACAGACAATTGAAAAGATGCTCAACTTCACTAGCTATATGCAAATCAAAACTACAACAAGATACCATCTCACACCGGTTAGAAAGGCTGTTATCAACAATACAGGTAATAACAAGTGTTGGAGAGGTTGTAGAGAAAAAGGAGCCCTCATTCGCTGCTAGTCAGAAGGTAAACTAGTACAGCTACCCTGGAAAACTGCATTGAGTGTCCTCAAAAAAGAGTTACCATATGATGCAGCAACCCCTCTTCTAGATATCTACCCCCAAAATATGGAAACATTTATTCATAAGGATATATGTACCCCTATGATGACTGCAATATTATTCCTAACGGCCAAAGCATGGAAACAACCAAAGTGTCCTGAAGATGACTGGATAAAGAAGATGTGGTACATATACAATGGAATACTATCCACTCATAAGAAAAGATGAAATACTGTCATTTATGACAATACAGATGAATCTTGAGAATATCCTGCTAAGTGAAATAGGTCAGATGGAAAAATTCAAGAACCATATGATTTCACTCATCTGTGGGATATAAAACTGAAACTCATAGACACAGACAACAGTACAGTGATTAATACAGGGAAAGGGTGGTGGGAAAAAGGTAGAAAAGGGTGAAAGGAGTCAAATAAATGGCGACAGAAGGTGATGTGACTTTGGGAGAAAAAAACACTATACAATATACAGATGATGTATTATAGAATTGTACGTTTAAAACCTGTATCACTTTATTAACCAATGTCACCCCAATAAATTTAATAAAAATTTTTAAAAAGAAAAAATCATACATAGTTAACAAATAAGTAGAAGAAGGGAAAGTGAAGCATATTCTTTTCTTACCTGGTCCAAATGCCTGTCTCTCATGAGTTCATACTCATTTTGCAGTGTGTGCTGGAAAAGGGTCCAGATGATGTGTTCTAGTTCTGGGTGGTCAGACAGAAGACGTGCACACAGGGTATTTAGTCGAAGATATGCTAGTCGGTACACTTGGAGAGACACGGAGAATTACTTATGTTACTGTTCATTTTGAATTGCCAGTGCATTTTTACCCAAAACATTAAATGGCTACAACCATAATGTTGTTAAATAGAATTTTAACAATAAGCTCATTTCTACCAGTATTTTCCTTATGAATAAATTATTACTAGTCTTACCATAGTGCTAGGTACATAAAAGGCAAAAATAACACTTGATGAATTAATTATTACAGCATAAAACTGAGGCAGAGTGGAAGGTGAAGGAAGAAAGATCATAAGATATTGTTAAATTAGACAACAAACATAGGGTTTGTTTCAGTTCTGTTGGTAACCACTCATCACAGATATTAGAAATTCTCACTCTCAGTATTCAAGAGGGAACATTCTTAAAAAGAATGGAATTTTCAGTGTTTTAATTTTTCCATTCCTAAAAACAAAGTGCCTTTCTCTAGAAAATACCAATGGCATATACTCTGTTGAGAAATAGTAGGATTATACCACTAATGGGTAACATGACTGTGACAGAAACCTTATTTAGATTGTATTTAAAAATACTACTGGAATACAGGTTTGAAGAAAAGAATTTCACAAAATTGAATTTTCTTCCATTTACTTTAACTACGAATACCCTTGGTTTAAATATAGCTTTAAAAGACTACCATAAGGTGATGGATCCAAGATGGCAGTAGAGTAAGAGGAAGCTACATGAACTTCCTCCCAAGATCAATCTGGAATTGCAACTAAATTGTAGAGATATCATCCAGAATAAGCAACTAAACACTAGCTGGAGAGAAGCCTTATAACCACAGACAGGCAGGAAAAACCACTTCACCACAATAAGACTGGTAGGCAGCGCAAAGGAGACATGAAAGGGCTGTACTGGCTCCCATGGGCGGCAACTGGAGTGCTGAAGGGATATTTCATTAGGTGGGGGACTCCCCCTGAGAAGTGTGGGGTCTACACTCCAAGCTGGGCTCCCCAGCCTACAGCACCAGAGCTGGAAAGGAACCAAGATAACACCCAGCTGTGAAAAGCAGGAGGGTTTCTGTTTGCTATGGAGAGACAGATGGAGATGCAGAGAGCCTCTTAACAGTCCAATGCACAAAATTTCATTTGTAGCCACTTACCCTGGGCTCCAGCAGAGGGAGGGCAGAATGGACGAAGGTTGCTTGAGGAGAGTCTGGGGTTGGTGGCTTGGGTAGACTACCAAAGGAACAGCTGCCAAGATCCCTATACTGAGTCATCCCCCATACTGCAGGAGCCATTACTCTTAGGTAGAGCACTCTTCTCTGAATGGCACTGCCTGAGGGGAGGCAAAACCCCTGCCCTTAGGAATTATTCTGCCCAACCCCTGTGGTGTTTAATCCTGACTGCTGCTCATAACTTGATTAGATTAACACCTGATCGGTTAAGTGGCTGATTAGTTTAACAAAGCAGCCAAAGTGTAAAGACAAAGAAACAGACCCCAAATGAAAGAAAGAACAAGTGAATTAACCAAAAAAAACTAGATGAAATGGAGGCAAGCAATTTAACAGAGTTGAGAGTAATGATTCTAAGGATAGCTAACAGCATTAAAAAAAGACATAGAAACCATAATATAGGAACAGTCAGAAATAAAGAATGCAGTATCTGAAAAAAAAATACACTTGAAGGAATAAACAGTAGGGTAGATGAAGCAGAGGATAAATCAGTGTTTTGGAAGACAAGGTAGAAAAAAAGCACCCAGACAGAGAGGAAAAAAAAATTAAAAGAATGAGGAGAGCTTAAGAAACATTTTGGACCATGTGAAGGCCAACAACATTGGCATCATGGGAATACCGGAAGGGAAAGAGAGTAAGCAAGGTATGGAGAAATGATCTGAAGAAATAATGACTGAAAACTTCCCTAATCTGGTGAAGGAAAAAGTCACACAAGTCCAGGAAGCTCAGAGAGTCCCAAACAAGTTGGACCCAAAGAGGCCTACATTGAGACACATCATAATTAAAATGACAAGCCTGAAAGACAAGGAGAGAATCCTAAAAGCTGCAAGAGAAAAAAGCAGGGAGTTACTTACAACGGACCACCAATCAGACTGGAATCTGAACTCAACAGAAACATTTCAGGCCAGTAGGGAGTGATGTGAATATTCAAGGTGATGAAAAGCAAGGATCTACAACTAAGGCTACATTAACCAGTAAGGCTATCATTTAAAATCGAAGGAGAAATAAGGAGCTTCCCAGACAAGAAAAAGCTAAAGGAGTTTGTTAACACCAAACTAGTACTGAAACAAATGTTAAAGGGCTTGCTTTAAGAAGAAGAAGAAGAAAAAGAAAAGAGAGAGAGAAAGAAAAAGAAAAACCAGAGGAAAACAACGTAACAATAAAATGTCACTACATACCTATCAATAATCACTATAAATGTAAATTGCGTAAATGCTCCAACCAAAAGACAGAGGGTAGCAGAATGAAAAAGAAAATAAGACCCATATACATGCTGCTTTCAAGAGATCCATCTCAAATCAAAAGATGCACAGGCTAAAAGTAAAGGGTTGGAAAAAGATATTCCATACAAATGGAAAAGAAAAAAAAAAGTTGGGGTAGCAGTACTTACATCTGATAAAAAACACTTTCAAACCAAGGATGCAGTAAGAGACAAAGAGGGACACTACATAATGATAAAGGAAACAATCCAAACAAGAGGAATATAATCATAATAAACCTTTACGTACCCAATATAGGAGCACCAAAATATGTAAAGCAAATCTTTTTTTTTTTTTTTTTTTTTTTTGTAATCTATGTATATATTGATTCAGGCAAATTGACATCTTTTCAACACTGAGTTTTCCAATCATGGATAGGAGATTTAAGTTTTAAGATTTTTTTTTTAAGACTTTCAATTTACATTTTTACTTTTTTTTTTTTCCAGCAAATCTTGATGGATGTAGAGATTGAGAGAAATACAGTCATGGCTGGGGATTTTAACACCCCAGTGGCTTCAGTGGATATATCCTCCAGGTAGAAAATCAACAAAGAGACAGCAGCCTTAAATGACACAACTAGATCAAATAGATTTTAACTGATATCTTCAGAGCATTTCACCCCAAAGCAGCAGACTATACATACTTTTCAAGTGCACAAACAGAAAGCGTTTCAATAAATTTAAGAAGATTAAAATCATATTAAGCATATTCTATAACCATAATGGTATGAAAACTAGGAATCAATCACAAGAACACAGAAAAATACACAAAGACATGGAAGCTAAGTAACATGTTATGAAAAAATGAATGGGTCAACAATGAGATTAAGGAAGAAATCAAAAGATACCTTGAAACAAATGAAAATGAGGACACAAGAATCCAAAATCTGTGGGACACTGGGAAAGCAATCCAAGAAGGATATTCATATTATGACGGGCCTATCTCAAAAAAAAAATAAGAAGAAGAAAAAGCCCAAATAAACAATACAACTTTACACTTAAAGAAACTTGAAAAAGAACAACAAAGCCCAAAGTGAGTAGAAGGAAGGAAATACTAAAGATTAGAGCAGAAATAAACAAAATAAACTCTAAAAAAAACAATACAAAAGACAACTGAATTCAAGAGCTGGTCCTTGGAAAAAATAAACAAAATGGACAAAACTTTAACTATATTCATCAAGAAGAAAAGAGTAAGGATCCAGATAAATAAAATCAGAAGTGAAAGAGGAGAAATAACAACCGACATGAAAGAAATACAAAGCATTGTAAGAAAATATTATAGACAACTATATGCCAAAAAATTGGACAACCTGGATGAAATGGATATGTTCTTAGAAACATACAATTTCCAAAAACAAATCAGAAGGCTAAGAGACTCTGAACAGAAAGATTATACCGAATGAAATGAAGCAGTAATCAAAAAACTCCCAACAAACAAAAGCCCTAGACCAGATGGCTCACAGGTGAATTTTACCAAATATTCTGAGAAGAACTAACACCTCTCCTTCTCAAAGTATTTTATAAAATTGAAGGGGACGGAAGGTTTTAAATCATTTTATGAGGCTAACATTATCCTAATTCTAAAACCAGATAAAGTCACTACAAAAAAAAAAACATTATAGGCCAATATTCCTGATGAATATAGATGCTAAAATCCTCAATAAAACAGCAAACTGAACACAGCAATGCATCAAAAAGATCATACACCATGATCAAATGGGATTTATTCTGGGAATGCAAGGTTGGTACAACATTAGCAAATCAATAAATGTGATTCACCACATAAACAAAATGAAGGATAAAAACCATATGATCTAATTAATAGATGCAGAAAAAACATTCAATAAAATCCAGCACCCATTTATGATTAAAAAAAAACTCTCAGCAAAGTGAGAATAAAAGGAACATGCCTAAACACAATAAAGGCCATTTATGGCAAACCCACTGCAACAATATGGATGGACCTGGAGAACATTATGCTAAGTGAAATAAGCCAGTCAGAGAAAGACAAATACCATATGATGTCACTCATATGTGGAATCTAATGAAGAAACTGAACTAACAAGTAAAACAGAGACAGACTCATAGAGCATGACAGACAGTAGGAGTAGGGGAGGTTAGGGGTTGCAGGGATGAAGGGAAAAGGAGAAATGACTCATGGACATGGAAACAGTGTTGTGACTGCTGTGGGGAGGGGAGCATAAAGGGACTAACTGATAATAGAAAAAAGACAATAAAGTTTAAATTTTAAAAAAATGACTTCCATAGGTAATCAGATATTTTTAGTTAACAATTTATCCCAGTAGTTCTCAGACTTTAGTGTGTATCAGACTTGCTTGGAGGCCTTGTTAAAACAAGGATTTCCTCCACCCCGTCCCACGCCCCACCGGCATCCTGGAGTTTCTGATTGAGTAGTTTATTTTCCTTTCTATAACTTTCTAGGTAAGTTGGATTCTGCTGGTTGGGACCATGCTTTGGAACCACTGGACTTATTAGGGGTTCTTACAATATTTCTGACTTGAATAAATCAGAAAAAAAGCATTTAACAGAGAAATCTGGCCTTTCACTTTCCTTCAAGGAGCCCCAAATGGGTGTGCACTTGCATGCATAAACACATACACATACATGCAAACCAACCTCCTGCCTTACCCTACACACACAGGAACAAAGACTACTATACATCCTGGTTCCTAGGAAAGATGCCTGTACTAGGGGACACAACACTGTATAATTTCATGCATACTTGAATACCTAAACAGCAAAAGTAGTATCAGGAGCAAATATTTCCAAACAAAACTTAGAAAGCATAACAGCAGCAGCAGCAACAATAAAAACATCTAACACTTTCTGAGTGCTTACTGCATGCTAGGCACACTTGTAAGTATTTTATGTATTAATTCATTTAATTATCTCAAAAAGCCTATAAGATAAATTATTATAATTAATTATAAGGTAGATTATTATTATTGTCATTTTTACTTTACAGATGAGGAAACTGAGGCATAAAGATATTAAGTGGACCCACTCAAGGTCGCATCTAGTAAGCAGAAGAACCATGATTTGAACCTAGTCAGCCTGGTTTCAGAGTCCACGCCCTTGAAAGTAATCATCTACTAACCTTTTTTATAAAAGAGTGAAAGGGAGGTAGATTTCAATGGCTTCTGAGTCTGGAAGGCTGAGGTTGCTTGTGCCTCTGCATTTGCAGTAGAATTTACACGTGTAGTTGACCCTTTTTTCTTCGGGGATCTTATAGGAGAAAGATACCTAGATATATTCAAAAGAAGTCTTTATGTAAGTTTGCTGAAAATAAAACCCTTCTTTTTCTCACAAGTGCGTGCGCACGCGCGCACACACACACACAGCTGTAAACATGCATCCAAACACATCTTTTCTATTTAATCTGTTATTCTATACCAAATTCCTTGAGCAGGCTATTTAAATACAAGCTGAAAAGACAGTTCAATAAGAAAACTAAACTTGTCATTACTAACTCATTTTAATAAATGGCTTTTCCTGGGAATTACTGCCTTATTGGAAAAAATCTGCAAAGCATACATGTTCAACTTTAATAAGTATAGTGGGATTGAGATCATAAAATACCTCCAGCTTAGAAGAACAATATATTTATCCCAAAATAGTATTGCCATATTTCTTTTCTCTTAAAAAGTTTTATTGATAACTACGGTTCATATATATGGTAAGACTTAAGTTACATACATATACATTCATCTAAATTATTTAATAGAGATTTCTATGAATTAATACTTTAGATAAAATTATCAAAACAGATTTACACCTGTACACTAAATACAGGGTGGGGTAAGAGTAGGTTTACAGTTGTTCATATGGATAACAATACAATAATAAATAATAATATAAGAATAAACCATGTTTCACATACTCAAAATTGTAAACCTATTTTTGCCCCACCATGCATGTTAAACATAAATCAAGGAAGGAATTTTAGTAAATATTGCCTCCCAATTTCTCACATTCTGCTCTATGTTGCTCTTTATTTTACAAGATTATCCAAGTCTACTCTCTAATTTTGCTTTAGTAGCTGATAAATAATTCTGAGCAGGAAGTAGGATATGTACCTTACCATTGATATTTCTAATACATGCAGTATATTAACTAGTACACTAGGAAAAGGGAATCACCACCATAATGATTTCATACTATCAACCTTCGATTTCCCTTCAACTCACCACCTGACAATATTGTAGACTGACTGAACTTGGGTAGAATTTAGTCTCCTTTGAGTTTTAGGTACAAATATTCAATTACCTACTGACTTCTGTACTTTAATTTCAAAGTGGAGCTTTTGATTTCTTCCCTTTGTTTTTCCAATCTTAGCAAATAGCTCTATATTACATTCAGTTTCTTAAGTCAAAACCTAGAAGTTATTTTTTATTGTTTATTCTATTACAGTTGTCCCAATTTCTTTTTTTCCTTTTGCCCCCCCCCAGTAGAAATTATATTTCATTTCTCTCTTTGCCTGGGTCACATACCAAATGAAGAAATCTTCCTCTAAATACATCTTTCCATTTCTTTCTATCTCCACTGACATATCTTAGACTAAATCACCTCTACCTCTTACTTGGACTATTAAAATTATCTCCAAACTGGTCTTCCTACTTTCTTCCTTGCCTTATTCCCTTCCCTCCTCCAACCCCACCTGTATTTTAAATAGCAGCTAGAAAGTGGCCCTGTAAAAATACAAATTATAGTAAGCTATTCTGCTGCTTAAAACCTTAATGCTTTCCCATTGCCCTTCTAAAGTTTTGACAAACTCCTTCCTATTGCTTATAGAACATACAAAGTCTAGCCCAGTTTGCCTCTCCAACCTCACCTTGTACTATTCTCTTCTTGTTTATTCTACTCCAGTCACACTGGGATTTCTTTTTGTTCCTCAGACCAGGTAAGTTTGATCTGCTATAGGGCCACTGAACTTGCTGTCTGCTCTGCCTGGAATGCACACCATGCAGATTTCTGCACGGCCAGCATCCACTTGTCCTTGAGGTCTCAGGTCAAATTTCATCAGAAAAAGTTTCCCTAAACAGTCTAACACTTTCTCAGGTTCTCCCTTTTACCACTTTTATTATTTTCCTTACAGAACTACTATACTCCAAAATCACTTTATACATTAGTTTATGAGTTCACTGTCTATTTCCTTCCTCCTGAATGTGAGCCCTATGAAGGGCAGGCCCTAGTCCATCTTACTTGCCTTGTATTCCTACTGCCTAGAACAATTCCTGAATTGTAGAAAATTCTAAATTAAAATAAGGTTTGACTTACTTATATCAATATATAACCAAGCAAATTTATATGTGAAGGCAGTGGCTGAATATGCTAGAAATAATTTGGGTACAAGTTAGCAGGTTAACAACATCTCTGGAAAATAGTCTCTGCACTAATTATAAAACAATGTAATGTTAATTCCTATGCAGAACTAAACAGAAACACAACATTAGGTACATTTCCATGAAAAGCAGTATAGCTAGAATGTTTAAGAACATGGGCTTTGGAGTCATATTGCTTGGGTTTGATTTCTGTGGACTTTTGGAAAGTTACCTTATTGCTCCAATTAATTGAGGCTGAAAGCAGAATCTGCTACCTTAGAGGGCTGTTATGATGATTAAATGAAAAAAATCTGAAGTACATAGGCAACTGTTCATCACATAGTGAACCCTCCGTAAATATTAGCTATTGCTCTCTTCTTCCACCATTATCATACAATAATCAACTGTTTTACTCTCATATGTCACACTATTTCCTGTGCCTATCTTATGCTTCACTCCAAATGCACTGATCTAAACTCCCTAAAGCAGGCATGTCAAACTCATTTTCACCAGGAGCCACATCAGCCTCGTAGTTGCTTTCAAAGGGCTGAATGTAATTTTAGGACTGTATAAACGTAACTACTCCTTAACTGTTAAGGAGTTGAAATTACATTCAGCCCCTTGAGGCAACCCTGGTGAAAATGAGTTTGACACTCCTGCTCTAAAGAATATTTACTAATTTCCTGGCTATTATGCTTTGGAATTTGTGCCATTTCTGACTCTTGGAACACTTTTCTGTCTCCTCCCTCCTCTCCAGTTTCTGCCTTGAAATCCTATTCCATCTCTAATATCTGCTAAATTGCCATGTCTGAGATGAATACTGTCCTCTTTAAACCAAACCTGAGTGATTTCAGTAGCAGTTTGTACCACTCTATTTGACTTTAATTTGGGTTATGCATTTTATATTCCTGCTTCTTGAAAGCACCAACAATGTCTTATTCAAAATTCTATTCCCTACAGCTTTTTAATATAGTATCTCACATTACACTATGCTCAAAATATATTTGCAGGTTGAAAAAAGTAACACAATATATACTGAACTTACATATCTGCTGCAGTATGATTATTCTGGAGAGGAACGTTGAGAGTACAAGCAGGCTCAAGGTGGTCAACTGATCCTTCTCGGTCCTTTGCTTGTTTAATAAGATCAAATAAAGGTGAATCCTATATGAAACAAGATGGCATTAAAACAACATTGGTAAGTATGATTTTCCCATGTACATCTCAAAAATCATATTTTTTGACATGGTGAGCACTATAAATTTAGTCACAATTGACAGCAGCAATTTAAAAGTCAGAATGAGATTTTTTTTTAACTTTAAGAATACTGACTTGCCAATTTTAGTACAATACATACACACTAAAAAAATGAATAGGAAAATGTATATCTTTAAATGCTTATATTAGAAATTTCAAGTTAGGGAAAAAGACACAGAAAACACCAAGAGAAAGTAAAAAGAAAGAAATAATAAAGATATGAGCAGAATTTAATGAAACTGAAAAAAAGATAAAAATACAGTTTGGAAGAAATAAAATTAAATAAACTTCCCATCAGACTGACTGAGAAAAAGAGACAGACAAACCGTACTAGCAACAAAAATTGGGATCATCATCATAAAGACTTGAAAGATAATAGGGAGCTGTCATAAATAATTTTATGTCAATAAATTAGAAGTAGAAAATTTCACAAAAATATAAATTAACAAAATTCAATAAAAAAATAAAATAACCACAAGAACCCTGAAACATGAATTCAAAAGAACCTATACACCCCAATGCTCATAGCAGTGCAATTTATAATAGTCTAGTGCTGGAAACAGCCTACATGCCCATCAGTAAATAAGTGGAGTAAAAAACTGTGGTACATTTACACATTTAAATACTATGCAGCAGAAGAAATAACTCCTACCCTTCAGGAAAGCATGGATGGAACTGGATAGTGTTATGCTAAGTGAAATAAGCTAGGTGGTAAAAGACAAATACCACAGGATCTTACCTATAAGTGGGACCTAACCAACAAAACAAACAAGTGAACAAAATAGAACCAGAGACATGGAAATAAAGAACTGAAAGTAACCAGAGGTGAGGGTGAAGGAGGATAATGGGGGAAAGAGGGGAAGGGTCATCAAGGAACATGTATGAAGGACCCATGGACAAAGACAACAGTGGGGGCGGGGGAGAGGATTGAATGTGGGAGGTGGGGGTAGGTAAGGCAGGAGACTGTAATGGGGGGAAATGGGGACAATTGTAACTGCACAACAATTAAAAAAGTAAAATAAAATAACCACAATAATCCAATAAACTATTAAATAATTCAAATCAGTAATTTAAAATCTCTCCACAAAGAAATATATCAAGCAACTTTGATTTCACCAGTGATTTCTACCAAACATTCAAGGAGTGATAATTCCACTTTACTCAAAGTGATCTGAGAATGAAAAAAAGTAAAAACATCCTCCATCTCATTTCATGAGATTAATATATTGACTAAAACCTGTAAAAGACATTACAAAAAAGTAAATTATAACTCATTCGTGCTCATGAAAAGAGATATAAAAATCCTAAACAAGCAATATTGGAAACCCAAATCAGCAATGCTAAATAGATAATATATCATTATCAAGTTGAGTTTATCCAGGTTGCAAGATTGGTTCAACATTAGAAAATCTATAATGCAATTCACCTCACTAATAAATATAAGGTGAAAAGTCATATTAAAAGCATGCAGAAAGTTTTCATCTTAAAATCCATTTGCAATTTTTTTAAAAAAGAAAGAAAACAGTAAACCAGGAAAGAAGGGGTACTTTCTAATTTGATACATGACATCTACAAATGAACAAAAAACCCACACACAGCTAACTTCTAAATAGAAACAGGCTAATAAATGGCAAAACAGCAATTTGAACTTACGTGGTCAGGGCCCATAGTCTGAGCTTTTACACACTATAATTATAATTTCTCTACTAACTTTTCTATGATTTTTCTACTAATTTTCATTAATTGCTACCTTCTTTTAACAAAATATATTTTCATGATTATGCTGTTACAGTTGTCCCATTTTTCTCACTTTGCTCCCTCCACCTGGTACCCCCATTTCCTCCAGCAATCCTCCCACATGGGTCATGCATATAAGTTCTTTAGCTTCTCCATTTCCTATACTATTCTTAACATCCCTGTGTCTATTTTGTACCTACTAATTTATGCTTCTTAATCCCTGCACCTTTTCCCCCATTGCTCCTTCCCCTTGCCCCTCTTAGCTGATAATGCTCCAAATGATCTTTATATCTATGATTTTGTTCCTGTCCTGGTAATTTGCTTAGTTTGTTTTTTAGAATGAGTTGTTGACAGTCGTGAATTTTTTGCTGTTTTAATGTCCATAGTTTAGATCTTCTTTTTCATAAATTAAGTCCTGTTAATAGTTCATGTAATAATGGCTTAGTGATGATGAACTCCTTTAGCTTTACCTTGCCTGGGAAGCACTTTATCTGCCCTTCAATTCTAAATGATAGCTTTGCTGGATACAGTAACGTGTTGTAGGTCCTTGCTTTTCATCATTTTGAATACTTCTTTCCAGTTCCTTCTAGTTTGCAAAATTTCTTTTGAGAAATCAGCGGACAGTGTTATAGAAACTCCTTTGTAGGTAACTCTGCTTTTCTCTTGCTGCTTTTAAGATTCTCTCTTACTTTTGACATTTTAATTATGATGTGTCTTGGTGTGATCCTCTTTTGGTTCAACTTCTTTGGAACGCTATGCCTCCTGAATTTGAATGTCTATTTCCTTCACCAAATTAAAGAAGTTTTCTTTCATTGTTTTCTCAAATAAGTTTTCAATTTCTTGCTCTTCTTTTCCTTCTTGGTATCCCTATGATTCGAATGTTGGTACACTTAGTGATGTCTCAGAGGCTCCATAAACTATCCTTGTTTTTCTGAATTTTTTTCCTTCTTGCTGTCCCTGATTAATGATTTTTTCCTTATGTTCCAAATCATTGATTTGATTCTTGGCTTCATCCTCTCTACTGTTGGTTCTATGTAGATTTTTCTTTATTTCACTTAAAGTAACCATCATTTCTGCCTGGATCTTTTTTTAAGCTGTTGTCATACTCAATGAGTTCTTTGAGCTTCCTGATAACCAGTGTTTTTAACTCTGCATCTGATAGGTTGGTTATCTCTGTTTTGTTTAGTTCTCTTCCTGGAATTTTGGTCTGTTCTTTCATTTGGGGCCTATTTCTTTGTCTCCTTATTTTGCCTGTCTCCCTGTGTTTGTTTCTGTGCATTAGGTGGAGCTGCTTTGTCTCCCTGTCCTAGTAGGGTGGCCTATTGTAGAAAAGGCACCTGTAAATTGTGTGGGACAGAGTTTTAGGTAATCACCAGGGTGAGGCAACCTATTTCCTGCTTTGTGGCTCTGTGTGGGAGGAGGACTCAGAGAGGGAATAATGCTACTGCCTAGCTTCTAGAAGTTTGCCCAAGAGGAAGCTGTCTCAGCACTTGTCTTGTTCTAGTCACTTCACTTTCTCCCTGTATGTGACTGGTGCCCTTCCAGCTGTTGCCCTGGTGTTGAATCCCAGAGGGGGTAGGTATGTGTAAGTCCTAAGTTCATACAGTCCCTTTAAGAGGAGTCTCCTGAAAATCCTGTAGTTTCTTCTGCTGTCTCAACCCCCACTGGCTTTTACAGCCAGAAAATATGGGGATTTATCCTCCTGGCACTGGAACTCTGGGCTGTGTGGTCTGGCCTGGGGCTGGGATCCCTCGTTCCTCAGGTATCTCTCGTGATTTTTATCTACCACAAGTGAGTATGGGACTACCTGTTCTGCCACCTCATTGTATCATGCAGTGTCTCACACTACTCCACCCCGTCTCTGGATCTCCACTCCTCCTACCAGTCTGCATGAATGTGGCTTCTTCAAATCCTTGGTTTTCATACTTCCATAGAGCTCAATTTTCTAACAGTTCTGGGTGATATTTGTTTTGTGGTCTAGTTGTAATTTTTTCTGTAGTTGTGTGAGGAAGTGAAGCATATTTATCTATGCCTTCATCTTTACTGGATGAGTTGTGTTGTTCTATAATTCCAATAATATCAGCCAGGTAAAGCAGCTGCTCCCAGTCATGGCCAGACAGGCAAAATACCTACCCATTAATTTTTTAGCATAATAAACAGCAGTAGTTAAACAAGTAAACAATCTTCTAGTAGAAAACTATACAAGGTCATACTTATCTAACCAGAGATGAGTATCTCCACTTTCTACAACACTTAACATAATTTACTAAATAATAAGAGTTTATACAAAATATTATTTTCCATTCCAGGGTAACCATCTGGTTTAATAACTATAGAAGCATATTATATACTTAATATATAGTTTGCATTAATAAATGATTAATTACAATGATAAAATAATTACTAGCAGATTCATCTATAAATTATAAGTTATAATTTATTAATATTAACATATTTGAATACAAAAATATAATGATTAAATATGAGTCTCCTGACTACACTAGACAATTTCTATTATAAACAGATCAAAGTTAAGAGTTTGAAGCACTGCTTTGAAAAAAAATAATTAAACTTTAGAAATTAAGCAAAATAGGCCCCAAATTCTAACTAGATTTTTATTAAAAGTGATCATTTTATCAGATCCAAGGTGGCAACAGAGTAAGTGGAAGTTAAACTCACCTCTTCCCAGGACCAAACTGGAATTACAAATAAATTGTAGAACAGTCAAACCGAATAACCAACTGAAAAATAGCTAAAGAGAAGTCTTATAACTAAGGATTTACAGAACAAGCTATATCGAGACTGCTCCAAACAGGTTGCCAAGGGCCAGTCACAGGCAGCATCTGATACTGATCTATATTGGAGTCTCTCCAAAGAGGAATAGAACCAGCATATCCAGTGGCCAGTTTCAGACATCAGAGCAGAATCCAATAAGCTTCACAGGCAGTGTATCTAAAGGGAGATCACAACAGGCACCAAATCTTGCTGAGGCCAATTCTGCTTCATGTGGTCAGCACCTGCACAACATCTCACAGGCTGTGATAGGGGTTGAATCTCACAGTTAGCCAGGCTGAGGGTTGATCTCATGCATGAATAGACTAATAACAATCAAGACTCAATTACAACAGAGGGCCCACATAATCCACAGAAAGAACATTCCTGGAACACTCAGCTCAGGAGATCGTGGAGACTGCACCACTGGATCCCACAGGACACCTCCTACATAAAACCATGGCACAAATACTAGGAGTCATAGCAGATCTATCTAATACATAGAAAGAAACACAAAGAGACAGCCAAAATGGGGAGACAAAGAAACTTGTCCCAAATGAAAGAACAGAAGAACTCTCCAAAACAGAGCTAAATAAAATGGAGGCAAGCAATTTATCAGCTATAGAGTTCAAAGTAATGGTTACAAGGATGCTCAACAGCATGAAAAAAACAACATAGAAACCCTAAAAAGAATCAATCAGAAATGAAGCATATACTGTAAGGAATGAATAGTAGGTTGGATGAGGCAGAAGATCGATTCAGCAATTTGAAAGATAGGGGGGAAAGGAACCCAATCAAAGAAGCAAAAAGAAAAAGAATAAAAAAATGAGGACAGTTTAAAAAACCTTTGGGATGACATGAAGTATAACAACATCTGTATTGTAGGGGTACCAGAAGGACAAGAGAGAGAGCAAGGGATAGAGAACTTATTTGAAGAAATAATTACTGAAAAGCTCCCTAACCTGGTGAAGGAAAACAAAACACAAGTCTGGGAAATTCAGAGTCCCAAAGAAGATGAACCCAAACAGGCCCCTACCAAAACACATCATAATTAAAATGACTATAGCAAAAGACAAAGAATCTTAAAGGCTGCAAGAGAAAGAGAGTTAGTTACTTACAAGAGAGTCCCCATAAGCCAAGATTGTCAGATGGTATTTCAACAGAATCATTTCAGGCCAGAAGGGATTGCCATCAAATATTCGAAGTGATGAAAAGAAAAGACCTATAACCAAGATTACTTTACCCAGCAAAGCCAACATTTTAAATTAATGAAGAAATAAAGAGCT
The DNA here is from genome assembly GCA_004027475.1 of Anoura caudifer. Lineage (NCBI taxonomy): Eukaryota > Metazoa > Chordata > Mammalia > Chiroptera > Phyllostomidae > Anoura > Anoura caudifer. The sequence goes on along the minus strand of PVKU01011505.1, from coordinate 1,873 downwards.
TCTCAGACAAGAAAAAGCTAAAGGAGTTTGTTACCACCAAACCAGTATTATAAGAAATGGTAAAGGCCCTGAAAGAAGAAGAAGGAGAAGAAGAAGGAAAAAAAGTAACAAAGTTAAAAGAATAAAATGACAATAAATATATACCTATCTATAGTCACTTTGAATGTGACTTAAATACTCCAATAAAAAGGAATAGGGTAGCTGAATTGATAAGAACGCAAGACCCATTTAATGCTGTCTACAAGAGGCTGACCTCTGAATGAAAGATACACACAGACTAAAAGTAAAGGGATACAAAAAGATATTTCATACAAATGGAAATGGGAAAAAAAAGCCGGGGTAGCAATTCTTACACATGACAAAATCAACTTTATTTTTATTTTTTAGAATACTTTTTTATTTTTATTGGAGTAACATTGGTTAATAAAATGAAATAGGTTTCAGGTGTACAATTCTATACAGAATTATTCTTTTATCTTTATTGTATATTTTCCATTAGCATTTAATTCCCGTTAAATGCTGCACTCCCAAGAATCAACACACTGTTGTCCATGTCCATGAGTCCTTTACAAAATCAAGTTTAAACAAAGGTTATAGTAAAAGAAAAAAAAAAGACACTACATAATGATAAAGGAAACAGTACAACAAGAGGATATAACCTTTATAAATATTCATACACCCAACATAGGGGCACCAAAATAGGTACAGCAAAGCATAATGGATATAAAGGGGAGACTGACAGTAATAGTCATAGTAGGGGATTTTAACACCCCATTGACATCAATGGATACATCTTGTAGATAGAATATCAACATGGAAGAACTTCCAGCCAAGACAGAGGCATAGGTGGACAAACTGTGCCTCCACGCATAACCAAAATTAAGGACAACAAAAATTGAGAAACAGGGCAATTTTGGAGAGAGAAGATGGCGGCATGGTAAAAGGACGTACATCCCTTTGCCTCCCCCACACAGGTCTTAAACCGGGACATTTTTCAATGCAGCACAGCAAAGAGACACCAGAAACACAGCATATTTGAAAACAGATTATCGAAAATTGCAGTGGACGTTGAAAAACCGGACGGTAAGGAAAGTACTCCGGCAGTGCAGAGACCAGGGCGGGGGCTAAGAAACTGGGCCAGGGCTGGCCATAAGACTCTAGGGAGGGAGCTGGGGCAAACGCTCCCTGAATAGGCAAGCAGGGACCCGCCACGCCAGCATAAACCTGGTCGCTTGAAATCTCACAGACAGGAGTTAAGATCTCATAGCCCCGGGAGGACTGAACGCGGGAGCTGGAGCGCGCACCTTTGTCTGAGCCCACACGACATTGTAAAACCAGCCGCTCCCTGATCAGCCAAACAGGGACCCGGCAGCTCTGAGACCAGGGTTGGGGCTGAGAAACCGGGCCAGGGCTGGCCGAAAGACTCTAGGGAGGGAGCTGGAGCAACCACTCCCTGAACAGCCAAGCAGGGACCCGCCCCGCCGGCATAAACCAGGTCGCTTGAAAACCCACAGAGAAGAGTTAAGATCTCATAGCCCTGAGAGGACTGAACGCGGGAGCTGGAGCGCGCAACTTTGTCTGCGCCCACGCGACATTGTAAACAGCTGCTAAGGGATCGGTGCATCAGCGCGCCCAGGGAGACCCGGCGCGACAGGGCGCGCAGTCACTGGGCACCATAGGGGTTGATCCCTGTTTGTGGGACGGTTGGAACCTGTGCAAGGAAGACTCAGGGAACATCGGGACTTGTGGGCCCGCGACCACATTTCATGCCTGGGTCCCTGGGCAGAGAATCTAGGGACACCTCTGAGGACAGTAGGCCAGAGAAAACTGAATGCTGAACAAGGGAAAAAAAAAACCAATACGGTCACCCCTC